>JAJPUD010027592.1:0-15423 GCA_023553655.1 Myrmecobius fasciatus | reverse complement strand
AGAAATGACCAGCAAGATGATTTCAGAGAGGCCTGGAGAGACTTACATGAACTGATGCTGAGTGAAATGAGCAGAACCAGGAGATCATTATACACGGCAACAACAGTACTATATGACGATCAATTCTGATGGACATGGCTCTCTTCAACAATGAAATGTTTCAAACCACCTCCAATTGTTCACTGAAGAAAGCCATATACACCCAGAGAGAGGGATGTGAAATGTGGACCACAACATATCATTCTCATACTCCTTGATTGATGTTTGCTTACATTGTGTTTCCTTTATCTGATATATCGTTTGTGTAGACAAGATTTTTCTTGCACAACAATGACAAGTTTGGAAATATGTATACATATATTCGATTTACCAATATTTTAACATAATTAACATGTAGTGGATATCCTGCCATCTAGGGGAGGGGTGGGGAGTTGGGGGAAAAATTTGTAACGGAAAGCTATGTAAGGGTTATTGTTGAAGAATTACCCACACATATGTTATGCAAATAAAACTAAAAAGATAAAATTAAAAAAAAAAAAGATAAGCCTGCAGACTTATCTTGGAGATCTGTGACAAGGGGGAACTCATGAAATTGAATGATAAAATAATTGTAAAGTGCCTAGCACATAGTAGGTACTATATAAATATTATTATTGTTATTATTATAATAATTATATTTTCCCCGATGTCTAAGGATCATGACATTTTTCCATTTCACTTGTAGCTGAAATCATATATGTGTATATGTGTGTATATATATGCATTTATATGCATGTATACATATATAAATACAAATATGTGTACATATATGCACATTTATATGTGCAGACACATATCTATACACGCATATGTGTATATGTTGTCTCCCACACCTTTAGAATATGAGTTTCTTTTTTAAATTTTTTTTTGTTGAGGCAATTGGGGTTAAGTGATTTGCCCAAGGTCACAGCACTAGGAAGTATTGAAAGTCTGAGACTACATTTGAACTCAGGTTCTCCTGATTCAGGGCTGGTGCTCTATCCATTGCACCACCTAGCTGCCCCAGAATATGAGTTTCCTGAGAGGAAAAACCACATTATTTTTCTTTTTATATTTATAGCACTTAAAATGGTGTTTTGCATATAATAAGCATTTCAGAAATCCTGCATCCATTTATTCCTTTGCATGTTGTCTCCCCCATTAAATTCTAAACTCCTTGAAAGAAGAGACCATTCTTTGCCTTTCACTATATCCCTTGTATTTTTCTCGGTTCTTGGTATTTAGTGGAAGTCTCAGAGATGCTTGTTTACCTGATTTGATAATTTCCCTAATAAGGATAACTATCATGTTTTACTGCACAGAATTGTTGGGTTTCAAATGAGATGATTTAAGGAAAGAACTTTGAAAACCTTGAAACTGCTCTTCTTAGCTCCTTGAGGGACATTTAATTTCCACTCTTTAAGAGCTGCTATATCATTTCCTGGCTCTTTTTTCCACAGTATTTCTGTATCTATTTCCTCTTTGCCTATGGCTGGGACAAAATCTCTCCCAACCTCTGACTCTTGGACCCCTATGCTTCCTCTATGCTAAACTCATGTGTGTTCTCTCAGAGTCATTGAATCACAATTCACACAATATGAGAATTAGAAAGAACCCTAATGGACTCCAGCTCAACCCAAGGCCCAAGACTCTCTTTGATTACCCTCCTGTTGTCAGTGTTCTTTATTCCTGAAATAGGTCATCTTCACAGATCAAGAAATGAAAGGGATCTCAAAAGCTAATTAGTTGCAACCCTCTTATTTTATGGGTGAGGAAACTGAGGCCCAAGAAACTTAAGTGGCTGTCGCTTAACTTCACTGATACAGAAATAATAAATATCAGAGGTGTAATTTGAACCAACTTGGGAGACAATTCTTTTCCCACTGAGCCGTACTGACTCCTAGGGAAGTATGTGAGTCATGGTTTATAGTTTGAAAGAATACAAAGAGATTCATAAAAGAATTTATCTGAGCCATAGCTCTCTATGATCTCTAAGGGGGTCTAAAAATTAGAAAGTGTTTGGGAAGAATATTTTTGTGCTAAAAAATTGGGGTTTCAGTCTGCAGGCTAAGAGACTACAAGGTTGTAAATTATAAAAGAGAGATAAGGAAGAAGCTGAGATGTCTTTGAAGTTTTACTGCTCCATATTCCTTAGCTAGATATGCAGCTTTGGGTAAACCCTGAATTCTGATCCATCACTAGGACCATATAAACTTCTTGAATGAATGAGTGATGAACCAATTATTAAGTGCTTGCTGTATCCAAGCATTGTATTAAATGCTGAAATACAAATACAAGAAAGCTGGAAACCCTCAGGAAATTCTAATGAGAGAAAACAGCATGCAAATCTAGGGAAAGGCAGGACAGCATGGTCTGTGATGTCTGGAAGGTGACTTGGACACATCAGGGTTTCTGGCACAGTAAGACAAATCTCACCAAGCACAGCACTGAATCTCTGGGAAAGAGCAGAGGAAGGGCTTTGCTGAAGGGTTTTAAACTGATGGTTGGAGTGGCAACAGCATATTCTGCAAACAACTAGGAAAGGAAGATTGTTGAGATCTGGCTATGGTCTGTGTCTAGCATTGTGCTGTGCATTAGTACTGCTCATTTAGACACAATCTGCAGTACTGGGCAAGGAGGTGACCATTTTGGAAGTGATTTCAGCATCGAAGTGAAGGATATTTTTGCTGCTGCTTCATATTGCCGAACAAGTAAGCAGACACTGGCAGAAGGAACTCTTCTCTTCCACTCTCTCTGTCTCTGTCTTTTGTCTCTTCTTATCTCTGTTTCTATTTCTCCCTGTCTGTGTCTCTCTTTGTCTATCTCTGTCTCTCTGTTTCTGTCTCTTTTTTTCCATCTCTCTCTGTCTCTGTCTCTCTGTTTCTCTTCCCATCTTTGTCTTTCTCTAGTTCCCTCTATTTGACCCTAGAAGAATTAGTATTCAGCATATCTATGTGTGTGTATATATATGTATGTATATATACATACATATATATACACACACATAGATATATATGTGTGTATATATATATACTTCCACCAGTAACATAAGCAGCCATCTTTTGGAAACTGCTGGGACACCAACCTAGCCTACAACTTTGTGTGCATTCTCCCTTTGGAATTCTACCTGCCACAAATCAAGTTCTTGCTGCTGTTCCTAGTCCTTCTATGTTTTCTTCTACAAACATTTTCTAGACAAATGGAAGAGGAGCTAAGGTGGCAACATTTGGTCCAGCCTCCACGATCTTGCCTGCAGGCTGGGGGATGCCAGCCTCCAACAATCTTCCAGAAGACTTAGTGGCAATTTCCAGCAGCCTGCTGCTGTCCAAGCCCAAGCTTCTTTTTCCCAACAAACATTATTCATTCTCTTAGCTGCCCAAGAATGTGGTCTTTGTAGAATTTGCAGAAAGCAAGCCAGCAGCAAAAGCTTTGGGGAAGGCTGCAACTGAAGGAGTAGCTCCTCTTTCTTTGATGGCCAATGGTATCATTTCCAAAATTAAATTCATCAAGTAGTCCATCCTTAGAGCTTTGTGTACCCTTTTCTAGGTGTATTTTTATTAGCATCTCAGAAAATCTCCCCACCTCTTGAGAAGGCAGCTTTGGCTAGTAGTCACTTAAAAATGCTCATTCAATTATCCATCTTTCCAAAACTTTGACTTACTCCTCCTTGTTTTACCTTTTGGAACTAAATAGAATAAGCCATGATATCCCTTCAGCTATGGTGCCCATCATAGGTATTCCTTCTCCATGCTAAGTGTTTCCAATTTCTTTAATAGATCATCCTCATTTTTACTTCCTTCTTCATGTTAATTGCCCTCCATGGACACTTCACAGTTTCTTTATTTTGGTCCTATAAGTTGTCAACCAGAAAAGAACAAAATACTCCTGAGGTTTACTAACTAAGGAACACATTGGAATGAATTTTAAGTTGTATCTCATGAATAATGAATGCATCCTTCATATTCAATAAAATGTTCAAGCTTCCCAAGTCTTTCACATCCTCTGGATTGTTCCTCATCCTTCAGAGCTCAGGATTTCCACTGAGGTAGAAGATTCAGCATCTTCTAAAGCCAGGATCATTTACATGTTACCTCCCCTATTTTATTATGTCCCATGAGGGCAGAAATTGTGTTTACTGTTCTCAGTGTCCCACCTAAAAACAACCCAATTAACTCGGTTGATCCAATCAATGGAGTAAAAATTCTGAGGGAGAAAATGAGTTAGATGAGAGCTCTGAAAGTTCAACAGCAAAATGAATGTGTCCTCTGCCAGTGAGCTGGAGAAGGCTTCCCATGTCAAAGAAAAAAATCTTAAAGCTTATTTTGATTGGAGAAAACTGAGTGAAAGAGTCAAATGAACAAGCCAGACACAGGACAGTCAGGAAAGAGTCAGATTTCTCTTAATTTTCTTTTCATTTTTTCAATTAACAATTTTTTAAAGTAACCTTGAGTTCACTTGGCCCATCTCTCACCCCCACAATGAGCAAATTAAAAATAATAATAAAAAAACAACTCTTTTATAACTAGCTGCTTTATCTGGAAAAACAGATTCCCACAATATCCATGACCATAGATGTGTAACCTTTCTAACTTGTTAGGTGATGACCTTGAAGAGATGGTTTGCAGAAGATGTGGAATAACATGCTAAGAGGATGAATGCCTCATAATGATACTCCATGTTTCTATTAGTGCTTCAAGCTTTTGTAATGTGACAATGGATAGAGTGTTGGCCTAGAATCAGAAAGGGATGGGTTCAAGCCTTGCTTCAAACACCTACTGGCTGTATGATCCTTGGGGTAGTCATTTGACTTCTCAGTGCCCATTGAACTCTCTTCCAATTGTATGTTTCAGAAGAAGCATGCATGTACTAGTGGAAGGAACTCCTCTCTTTCACTCTATCTTTATGTTTCTGCCTGGTTCTATGTTTCTCTTTTGTTGTGTGTTTTTCTCTCCTTTCTATCTCTTTTTCTGTTTTTATACATCTCTATTTCTGAATCTCTCTCTCATTTTCTGTATTTTTCTCTCTGTGTCCCTGTCCCTCTGTGTCTGATTCTTTCTCTATCTCTCTCTCTATGTTTCTGTCATGCTTTTTGTCTGCCTCTCTGTTTCTATCTATTATTCTCTTTATCTCTCGTCTGTTTCTGTCTCCGAAATCTGTCTCTGTTTCTCTCTCTGTATCTTTGTGTCTCTGTGTCTTCCTCTCTCCCTCTCTCCCTCCACCACCATCTCCTTTTCTCCCTCTACTTCCCCTTTTCTTTTTCCCCCTCTCTTTTCCCTCCCAAATATTATGGTTCTATTTAACCCTATCATTGCATCCTGGCCAAGCAGAGATGGTGTTTATAGATATTTAAAGCTGAAACTTGCCTGGAAATGCTTATTATTCACTTGATGCTACTTAATTATAGTAAATAGAATATACATCCATCACCAGGCATAGATGACTAATGTTTCTTCTGAAGAGGTTAAAATTTTCATCTAGATAGAGGGAACAAAAATTAAGTTTTCTAATAAAAATGATAGTAACTCACACATAGGCTAATAGCTCCTTGTGTTGTGAGTTAAACTAAAAATGGAGATTGTAAACAGAGAAAGAAATATTACAAATTAATCTTAATAGTCAAATTATACAGCATTAAAATTAGTTTTTTGCATAGCTTTATGATATTACAATATATCACATATAAACATAACAAAGCATATTAATTCATGTCAGAATCAGCATACATAAAGCCAGAGTTAAAAAGCTATAATTTAAAAATAAATCTAAGTTTATATACTGCCTCTGACACTTGTTAGTGAACCTAGGCAAGTCACTTAATCTCCATTTGTCCCAGAAAATGCTCAAGCATTGACACCATGATCTGCATTAGGAGACAGATTTTACAAACCAGGAATTTTTAAATGAAGAATCCTTGTTCCTTCTCCTATTCTTTCATGTAGTCTAGCTTTCAGGATAATATATGCTCTGTTTCAAGTACCTTTTGAATGTTTCCTTTAGTAAAAAAAATGTATTAGGATAAGCACTCCATAGCAGAAAACATCTTGATGACAGAAAGAACACAGATAATATTTGAATGCATACTGTTGACTCAAGCATATTAATTTAAAAGGCTCTATTTACAGAGCTGCAAATGCAGCCAGTCTTGTTAGAAACCATCAGTGTCAATCATTAAGCAAACAAATAACAGTCATGTAGCCACATCAGCATGATGCAAACAAAACAATTAACTATATTACATTCATTGAATATGACAGCAATAAAGTCTAATGTTCTGGTTGCATCAGGGTGGATAGCTTTCAAAAATCATTGCTTCTCTCTGATATTTGTTTTCCTTAAATCCCTCATGCTACTACATGTTGGCCATCTCTATGTTTAGCTACCTTCATGCCTTCCTTTCTTTAATGGGTACATTTTTAAAATGATTTAATTCTTTCCCTCGGATTACCAAACTATAAATCAATTAGTAAGACATAGTAGAGTATGGAATCATAGCATCATGGAACTAGGAGAGAAGGAATCTTAGATGTTATCTATCTAATCATGTTCTTTTAAAGAGAAAGAAACAGAAACTGAGAGAGATGAAGTAATTTGTTTCAAGTCACACACATAATAGTGTTTAGGATAGGGTTTAGACTGAGCTCTGCCCATTCTCAATCCATTTTACTTTTCAATGTGCTATTTCTCCTCTATCACCCTCTACACCATATAAAATGTGTTATTGTTATTAGAACACACATCTACCCCTGCTGCTTTAGTTATGAGCTCCATAAAGATGACATTCTCCAGAGCGCCATTCATGCTTCTCCCACAGACTATAAGCCATGTCCGCCTGAATCTCTCCAAAGAAAGCATGATAGATTCAGCATGATGAATGACTATATTTAAGAATTGATTCATGTCAACTTTAAGAGGGGTCTATATTGGAATGTCCTAGATGTTTTTCCTTGGTCATGTGCTATTAAACAGCTTAATCACTGACCTGAATAAGGACATGATGTCATATTTATCTTAATTTGGGGTATTATACACAAATCTAAGAGGAAGAGAGATAATAAACTGAAATGCCCCAAAGTGGAGAACAGGCACTCTGAAGTCTGTACCAATCCTAGATATGTGATTCTATCATTTTATAATAGCCCACCCTAAAAATGAATGAATGAATAAATGAACTCTTCACCCGACCCTGCCATCCATCTTGTTCTAATCCAGTAGAAGGATTAGTTCTTAAGTAAGAGGACCTGGGGTAATCCTGCCTCTGAAAACTCATTACTTGGGTTAACTAAGACAACTCAATCTCCTTTGGTCTCAGTTTTTTCTTTGATAAAATGAAGGGATTATACTAGAAGCCCTCTGAGGCATTTCTGGATCATGGATTCAAGCATCTTCTGACTCCAGAGTTGTTGGATCAATTCATAATTCCACCAATAATGCATTAGTTTCCTAATTTTCACACATCTCTTTCAACATTTGTCATTTGCTTTTTTGTCATATTAGTCAATCTGATAGATATGAAGTGATACATCAGATTTGTCTTAATTATCTATCATTTCTCTAATTAATAGTGATTTAGAGCATTTTTTCATATGATTATAAATAGTTTTGATTCTTTCATTCTATTATATTCTATTGGTAATTAATTTTCCTGTTATACAATTAACCCAGTTTTCTATATATTAGAAAAATGAAGCCTTTGTCAGAGAAATTTGCTGGAAAAAAAATTTCCCTCAGTTTTTTTTTTTTTTTTTGCTTTTCTTCTAATCTTGACTGCATTGGTTTTGTTTGGATAAAACTTTTTAATTTAATGTAATTTGGATGTTATACTATTTGATAGATATGTTTAGTAATGATATCATTTCATCATTTTTATAACATTTTAATTTAATCTATTTTTATTTTTGCTTTGTCTGGGAATAGGAATGCTATACCTGCTTTTTTTTTTTTTAACTTCAGATGAAGCAAAATGGATTCTGTTCCAGCCCCTTGTCTTTAATTTTTATGTCTCTCTTCTTCAAGTGGGTTTCTTGTAAACAACATATTGTAGGATTCTTGCTTTTAATCCACTCTGCTAACTTCTATTTTATGGGTGAGTTTATCTCACTCATATTCACAATTATGATTACAAACTTTTAAAAATTTGCTTTCATGCTGCTTTCTGCCCCATTTATCCCTCTCTTTCTCCTTTCACCCTTACCCTTCTCAAAAGGATACCACCACCTCCCCAGTGAGCCCTACCCTTCCTTTTAGGCAAATAATTCTTGGTTGTGGCCCCTACTCTTTTCCCCTGAGAACTCTGAAATTCATCTATAATATTCCTGAAACTTTTTATTTGGGGATCTCTTTTATGAAGTGATTAATGAAGTCTTTCCATTTCTATTTTACTCTCTGGTTCCTGAATATCAGGGAAGCTTTCCTTGATAATTTCTTAAAAGTTGATTAAAGCCTTTTTTAAAATATCATAACTTTCCAATAGGCCAATAATTTGCAAATTATATTTCCTTGATCTATTTTCTAGGTCAGTTTTTTTCAAAGAATATTTCATATTTTTTCTACTTTTTCATTTTTCTGATTGTTTTATTCTTTGTTGATGCCTCATGGAGTCATTAGCTTTTACTTGCCCAGTTCTAATTTTTAAGGAATTGTTTTCATCAGTGAACTTTTCCACCTCTTTTTCCATTTAACCAATTTTTCTTTCTCAGAAATCCTTCTCTTTAGTGAATTGTTTTACCTTTTAAACTATTTGGTCTATTCTGTTTTTAAAATGGTTGGTTTTTTCAGTATTATTTGTGGATTCTTTACCATGAAATTGACTCCTTTTTTTTTTTCATGATGAAACAATTCCTTAAAAATTAGAATTGGGCAAGTAAAAGCTAATCTAAATCTTATTGGGACTCTTAGAGAATTTTTTTTTCAGGGGGACCTGAAACCAATTTGTATTTTTCTTTGAGGTTTAGCATGTTGCTATTTTTACATAGTTATCTTCTGATTTTGTGTTTTGAACTTCTTTCAGGATGCTATTACCTAAGGAGAAATGTAGTCACTACTCTATTTCACTGTGCTGTGATCTATGAGTGACCATAAGTATCCCATTGTACCCTGGAACTGTGACCAGATTCCCCTCTCCTGCTAATGCTCCTCTTTGCTTAGAATTATGATTCCTAAAAGGCCCCACATGTGCAAGAATGTTTGTGGCAGCCCTTTTTGTAGTGGCTAGAAACTGGAAATTGAATAGATGCCCTTCAATTGGAGAATGGCTGAATAAATTATGGTATATGAATATTATGGAATATTATTGTTCTGTAAGAAATGACCAGCAAGATGATTTCAGAGAGGCCTGGGGAGACTTACATGAACTGATGCTGAGTGAAATGAGCAGAACCAGGAGATCATTATACACGGCAACAACAGTACTATGTGACGATTAATTCTGATGGACATGGCTCTCTTCAACAATGAAATGTTTCAAATCACCTCCAATTGTTCACTGAAGAAAGCCATATACACCCAGAGAGAGGGATGCGAAATGTGGACCACAACATAACATTCTCATACTCCTTGATTGATGTTTGCTTACATTGTGTTTCCTTTACTGATATATCGTTTGTGTAGATAAGATTTTTCTTGCACAACAATGACAAGTTTGGAAATATGTATACATATATTCGATTTGCCAATATTTTAACATAATTAACATGTAGTGGATATCCTGCCATCTAGGGGAGGGGTGGGGAGTTGGGGGAAAAATTTGTAACGGAAAGCTATGTAAGGGTTATTGTTGAAGAATTACCCACACATATGTTATGCAAATAAAATAAAAAAATTAAAATTAAAAAAAAAGAATTATGATTCCTAGTGCCAGCAAAGGACCCCTGTAATCTCTTGATTAGACATCAGACCTTTTTACTGTTTGTAGGCTAAGAGCTCCAAAAGGTGCCACCAATTCATTTACCTCCACTCTATCTCCCAGGCCTATTTCTGGCTTCCCAGGCATGGTTTGTATTGGACTGTGCTCCACTCTCGCTCCACTGAGATAGAGCTTTCTTACTAACTTTCTAAGTTTCTCTAGGCTAGAAAATTGTTTCACCCCAGTTTTTTGCGTATTATTCCACTCCAGAATTCATTTGGAGGTATTATTTTAATATTATTTGAAGAAAAATTTGGGAGAGCTTAGGTGAGTGCCTGCCTTTACTCTGCCATCTTGACTCCATCACCTGACTATTGTTCTTTTCAGCTTGCATGTACAATGTCTTGCTCAATCCCTTGATCATACTAGATTTTAAACAAATACTTGTATTATAACCCAAAAAAGGTGAGTATATTGGAAAGGGCACTTGCTTTTGAATCAGAAGTCCCGAGTTCAAATTCTGTCTCTGCTGATTACTTACTTATATGATCTTTTGCAAATCATTTAACCTTTCTGTGTCTCATTTCCTCATGTGTGGAATTGAGTGAAGACAAATGGGAATAGTCTTAAATATAGCTTTAATTGTGACCTCAGACTTTATAATAACAAATAGAGCTATAGCTAATAGATGCAGGTGATTATCCCCTCCTGTTTCCCACCACCTCTTAATTAGCATTGAAGTACTTCTTTTAAAGGTGATAATGACTTTGAATTCTCTTATCAGAGGATATCTGCTTGAATTGCAGTTCTCTAGAAAAATTTAAATGAAGAGCTTATTATTACTGAATTGTATTCTTTTGTTTCTGGGTTAGATTTCTTTGATTAAAATGCAAGCCTTCACTCCCTCAAACCATGGGAGAAAAGGCCAGGTGGGGATGGGGGCTTCTGCATTCAGGTTATTTAATCTCGTGTTTTTCCAATTTTTACTTTGTGCTCTCCTTTTACTGACAAACACCTTGTCAGATGGGAGATGCCCTTTCTCAGATCGAAATTAACCTCTTTTTGCTTTTTCTTATTCTAAAAGTCTCTGATTGTTTTGTGGTCCACACTATCCCACACACTCATCTATAAAATGAGGGGAAGATTGGAAGAATGATCTCTGTGCTCCTCTTTAGGACTCAAACTTAGGACTGAATTGTTTTGAAAGAGTGGTTTGCCTTGACTCAAATCTTTCCCCTTCCCATTACCATTCATATGATTATGAGTAAATTGGGTAGATTCCTTGAACCTCAGTTTCCTTGTCTATAAAATGAGAAAAATAGTGTTTATTTGTCTTAATATTCATGAGAAAAGTATTCTGAAAACCTGAAAAAGCTAAAGAAATGTCTGTTTCTGCATCATGAGATCTGCTGATAAGAAGCTAAAGGCCAAAGGTTTATGGCACATGAATTGTAATGCTCAGGGAGAAACTGAGGCAGTATCACACATGGAAATTAGGTAATACTTTATTGATGTTAATTGAGAGTTCAGAATCCATAGCTATGGATCAGGACTGGTGGGACTCATGTCTCAAAGCACACAGTCCAGGCCAGAGACCAACATAGCCACAGCCATATTAGCCAACTGAATACAAAGTACTCAGTAGCCATGTTAGCTGATTGAATACAAAGTACACAGCTCCATCAAGGAACTTCAAATATTATATAGGGTCCTATAGCTCAGGGAGACAAAGAACTCATGGGACCAGATGAGCACATCTGGTGTCCAAGGAAACCATAAATTCAGTTCTGACAGATTAGGGAGTAAGGAGCCTTGCCAAAGCAGGCTGTTTGTCTGGGTCATAGATAGATAAGGGGAGGTCGAGGCTGACCATCTGGAAGTTTCATGATTACTTTGGAATGTGAGTCCAATTATTTCTGAAGGTCAGGAAGTGGGGATTTCTATTCTGGGACAGAACAATTAAGGGAGACTGAGACAGTAACTGAGGGAAACTGAGGGAAACTGAGACAGTAACTGAGGGAAACTGAGACAGTAACTGAGGGAAACTGAGACAGGCACAACAGCATAAATGTATAAATTCCATTTTATGTGAAGTAGTTTTAGTATTTGGCACCAGTTCTTTCAGTGAAATGAAGGCTATTCCTTTCTCTTTAACACTAATAAGTGGCTGTGAATTTCCTATTATGTTACAGGATTCTATTATTAGGTATTTGACTTGTTAAGGCATACATTCACATGAGCAGTTAACTTACAACCTGATTGGAATTATATCACAGTGATATAATTCCTGCTTACCTTATTCAGGGTAGGAAAAATGATAATAAAAATTCACAAAGCATCTTAAGGTTTGCAAAGCACTTTATGTACAGTGCTATATATATATATATATATACCAGGAAATAAAACCTTATAAGTACACCAAGGATTAATGTTATAATTTAATAGGAAAGGAAACTGAGGCACAGGCTGTTGTAAATGCTTATCTTGCTAATAAGTATCAGAAGCAAGATTTGAACCCAGGCCCTTATCTGATTCCAAACCCAGCACCAATTCTACTCTACTGCTGGGAACAGATATCCAATTTTTCTGTTCTTCTTACCTGACTCTGCATGTAAATATATGTTTAAGTCCCTAGCTGTTTCTTATATATTGTTCTCTAAATTCAAGCTATTAATGATCTAGGTTGCAATGGAGAGTCAGTAGACCAAAGTTTAAGTATTGTTTTGATGCCTCAGAATTCTGTGACACTTTAGTCAAGACATTTCATCTCTTGGGATCCCAACATTCTCATCTGTCAAATGAAGGGAAGTAGGGTAGATGATCTTAAAGGAACAAACTAATTCTTCAAGCCTAGCCAGTCCTATGACCCATAAATTAGTGAAATTTTCAGTGTTCAAGCCTTGGAGAAATAGATTAGAGGGGGCAACATTAGAAACTGTAGAGCCTAGCCCAATATTTTATGAGAAAACCAGAGCCCAGAGAAGTGAACAAATTTGCCCAATGTCACACAAGTAATAAGAAGAGCTGGAAGTTTAATGTATGTTCCTGGATTTGACATTTCCATGGCACAATATGCTGGATCTGGTATCTGAAAGATCTGAGTTCAAACCGTACATAATACACTCACTGGCAGGGTGATTATGAGTAGTCCTTTAATCTCTCTGTGCCTCAGTTTCCTCCTCTGTAAAATGAATATAGCACTTACCTAAAAGAGCTATTGTGAGAATCAAATCAGTCAATAAATGTAAAGTGTTTTGCAAACATTAAAGTGTGATATAAACTATTATTATGATTATGATTATTATCCAAAACTAGATCTCTACTGCAATATGCTACTTTTCCTTGATTTAAGTCTTTCCTTTATTGTATGAGTCAAAGCCCTAGAAATGTTCCTTAAAGCCCCCTGCTAATTCAAGTGCAGATTTGCATTTTGTTTATCTTCCAGCAGTAAGTCTACTTAAAACAATTGTTGAGTAATGAATTACCTCCATGGAGAAAGATCACATGTTGATTTTTGCCTAAGATAGATTCATTAAAAAAATAAAATAAAATAAAAATAATAATAAAAAAAAAACAACTTCTAAATCTATAGGCTTAGTAGATTTTTGGTCCCAGCTTGAAACACAATAATTTTCACAAGTTTAATGGGAGAAAAAAACTGGACAGTGAAAAATTGCACTTTTAACATCTGACTATCTGTAGAACCACAACCATAGCTACCAATCTTGAGCTTAAATGTCCATTAAATATAAGTAACTCTGGAAGCAAGAAAAGCCAAGTGTTTAAATGAAAGTCATTTGGAATTCAAACACATTAATGGTAGGGAACTCCCAAAATGACTTTTTAAAAAATCCTCACAATGTTTTTTGCTTGTTTCTGATGAGTTTAGCCAAAGCCAATATTCCAGTGTGCCTGTGATCCCATAAATACAGCTATTCTCTCCCATAGCATATTTATATCTCATCATGCTATCTCAGTCTGAATAATTACTAAAACTATGTCATATCCTCTAGAAAGTTCACCCACATATGGGGAGCATTTCTTGGGTTCTCTAGACACAGGCAATTAGGTGACATAGTGAATAGGGTGTTGGACTTTGATTCAGAAAGGCATGAGTTCAAATATGGCCTTGGATTCTTACTCACTGTGTGACCCTGAATAAGTCAGTTTCAATTTCTTTATCTTCATCAGAATAGTATTAGCAGGTCTCTTACAAGGTTATCATGAAAGGAGAGAATATCTGCAAAGTGCTTCATAAAACTTAAAATACTATACATTCCCTAAAGTATATATCTCAATGGGACACATGGCTGTCTATGATTGTTCTTTCTTCTTACCAAATGGCCAGGCAACTTTCTTATGCAGTTCTATGTATTTATGACACCTTTTCGGGACTTTTCCCTTGCATTTTCTTGGTTGTAATGCAGTCCATCCTGCTTACACTCACCATATGGTGCCCTCTGGGTGATCCGCAAACTCAATCTTCAGATACTGTCATATCCCAGGGCTCACATCAATACATTATCATCAGAGCAGTATTTTTTATTTTTTGCATTTAAAAAAAAAGACTTTGTTTCTTGAAGATGCATTTTTAAAAGTATTTTGAAATTTCTCAGAGGATACCCATCTGTTCTGTTCATCCTTTCTAATTCTGGAACTTACTCAATGTCCATTTTATGTGTCTATTCAAGATGTGCATCTGGTTTTGCTGAAGTTGGTAAAATGTACAAAAGTGAAAATGAGATCCTTCATGAAATAGTGATTTCCTCATCACTCAAGGTATTTAATTAGAAGGTAGATGATCGCTTGCCAGGAATGTTAAAGAGATTAGATTCTTTAAATTAGATTCAATCTCTCTGATTCTACTATTAGATGCAATATCATTCATAACTTGAAGGTCTAGTCAGAAAGTGGAAGCAATTAGGTATTTTCAAAAACTAGACCCATTTTCCAGTTTAGATTGCCCAGGGCTTGCTAATATTCCCCATGAACTATTAATGAAAGGGTTCCTTGGGATTAAGGGCAGTTCAGATTTTTAAAAGGCAGTCTCTTGTGAAAAAGGAATTTCAAATCTCATCAAGAAGGCAGGGCTAGCCCATGTAATACAATAGAAAAGAACACAAGGGGCGGAGCCAAGATGGCGAACTGCGGACAGCTTTCTC
Organism: Myrmecobius fasciatus; assembly: GCA_023553655.1. Classification (NCBI taxonomy): domain Eukaryota; kingdom Metazoa; phylum Chordata; class Mammalia; order Dasyuromorphia; family Myrmecobiidae; genus Myrmecobius; species Myrmecobius fasciatus. The sequence continues at coordinate 402 of JAJPUD010027592.1, read as the reverse complement.
TGTGAACTCCCTCCAACATTCCCTCAAACCCAGACAAAGTAAGCCTTAAAACTGGTTTCCGAGTGAGGTCCTCGCCAAGCATTTGGACTACAATGCACTTCTATAAAAGATCTACCTTGAAAGAACTCCAGAGAAGGTTAGCCTCAGGGGAAATCGGCCTCTGGTCGCGATCGGACTCCAGCCCGGGCGGAAGTCAGGGCTGAGATAGAGGGGTGGATTTTGGGCACCCAGGAAGCCCCTGGGAGATGCCTGGGCCACTTTGCTCTGCTTGCAGGCAGGTGCTTTGGCAGATCTGCCTTTGGAAGGGGGTGGATGAGAACAGCTGAAAACGTGGTCCTGGTGCGAATCTAGCCCGACCAGCCTCAGACCGGAAGTCAACTCGGCAAACTGCCCCAGGGCAAA
>JAJPUD010027591.1:4633-15424 GCA_023553655.1 Myrmecobius fasciatus | reverse complement strand
GCATTTAATTGAGGTTTACTGAATGCCTTAGTTTTTTTTATTATTAAAGCTTTTTATTTGTATAACATATGTATGGGTAGTTCCCCAGCATTGATCTTTACAAAGCTTTCCATTACAAATTTTACCCCCAGTCCCCTCCTCTCCCCTCGATGGCAGGAAGTCCACTACATGTTAATAATGTTGAAATGCTTGACAAGTTATGCAAGAAAAATCCTATCTACAAGAAAAAAAGAAAATCAGAGAAAGGCAACACACTGTAAGCAAATGTAAATAGGGATCATGAAAATGTTACATTGTGGTCCATATTTCATATACCTCTCTCAGGGTGTATATGGTTTTCTTCAGTGAGCAATTGGAACTGGTTTGAGACAATTCTTTGTTGCAGAGAGCCATGTCCATCAGAATTGATCATCATGTAATGCTGTTGTTGCTGTGTATGATGATCTCCTGGTTCTGCTCGTTTCACTCAGCATCAGTTCATGCGAGTCCCTCCAGGCCTCTCTGAAATCGTCCTGCTGGTCATTTCTTACAGAGCAATAATATTCCATAACATTCATGTACCATAATTTATTCAGCCACTCTCCAATTGATGGGCATCCCTTCAGTTTCCAGTTTCTAGCCACTACAAAAAGGGCTGCCACAAACATTCTTGCACATGGTGGGCCCTTTCCCTCCTCTAAGATCTCTTTGGGATATAGGCCCAGTAGAAACACTGCTGGGTCAAAGGGTATTCACAGTTTGACAACGTTTTGAGCATAGCTCCAAATTGCTCTCCAGAATGGTTGGATCCGTTCACAGTTCCACCAACAATGTATCAGTGTCCCAGGTTTCCCACATCCCCTCCAACATTCATCGTTATCTTTTCCTGTCATTTTAGCCAATCTGACAGGTGTGTAGTGGTACCTCAGAGTTGTCTTAATTTGCACTTCTCTGATCAATAGTGATTTGGAGCAACTTTTCATATGACTAGAGATGGTTTTAATTTCATCATCTGAAAATTGTCTGTTCATATCCCTTGACCACTTATCTATTGAAGAGTGGCGTGAATTCTTACATATATGAGACAATTCTCTATATATTTTAGAAATGAGGCCTTTATCAGAACCATTAAATGTAAAGATGATTTCCCAATTTGATGCTTCCCTCCTAATCTTGTCTGCATTTGTTTTATTTGTACCGAAACTTTTTAACTTAATATAATCAAAATTATCCATCTGGTGTTCAGTTAGGAGTTCCAGATCTTCTTTGGACATAAATTTATTCCATCTCCACAGGTCTGAGAGGTAAACTATATTACATTACTCTAACTTGCTTACAAAATCACTCTTTATATCTAGATCATGAACCCATTTAAATCTTATCTTGGTATGTGATGTTAGGTATGGGTCAAGCCCTAATTTCTTCCACACTAGTTTCCAATTTTCCCAGCAGTTTTTGTGGAATAGTGAGTATTTATCCCAAAAGCTGGGGTCTTTGGGTTTATCGAACACTAGATTGTTAAGGTTATTGCCTAGGTTGTCCTGATAACCTATTCTGTGCCACTGATCGACTGCTCTATTGCTTAGCCAGTACCAAACGGTTTTCATGACCGCTCCTTTATAATATAGTTTTAGATCTGGTACAGCAAGGCCACCTTCATCTGCCTTTTTTTCATTAATGCCCTTGAAATCCTTGACCTTTTGTTCTTCCAAATGAACTTTGCTACTATTTTTTCTAGATCTGTAAAATAATTTCTTAAGAGTATGATTGGTATGGCACTAAATAAGTAGATTAGTTTGGGTAGTATTGTCATTTTTATTATGTTCGCTCTGCCTACCCATGAGCACTTAATATTTTTCCAATTGATTAGGTCTGATTTTATTTGTGTGGAAAGTGTTTTGTAGTTTAGTTCGTATAGTTTCTGACTTTTCCTTGGCAGATAGATTCCCAAATATTTTATCCTATCATCTGCTATTTGGAATGGAATTTCTTTTTGTATCTCTAGCTGCTGAACTTTGTTGGTAATATATAAAAATGCTGATGATTTATGTGGATTAATTTTGAATCCTGCCACTTAGCTAAAGTTGTGAATTGTTTCTAGTAGTTTTTTATCTGAGTCTCGAGGGTTCTCTAAGTATACCATCATGTCATATGCAAAGAGGGATAGTTTGGTTTCTTCATTACCTACTCTGATTCTTTTTATCTCCTTTTCTTACATTTCTAATACAATATTAAATAGTAATGGTGAGAGTGGGCAGCCTTGTTTCACTCCTGATCTTATTGGGAATGGTTTTAGTTTGTCTCCATTTCATATGATGCTTGTTGATGGTTTTAAATAGATGCTACTGATCATTTTAAGGAAAAGCCCCTTTATTCCTATACTCTCTAGTGTTTTTAATAGGAAAGCGTGTTGGATTTTATCAAAGGCTTTTTCTGCATCTATTGAGATAATCATATGGTTTTTGTTAGTTTGGTTATTAATATAATTAATTATGCTGATAGTTTTCCTAATATTGAACCAGCCCTGCATCCCTGGTATAAATCCTACTTGGTCATAGTGTACTATCCTGGGGATGACTTTCTGTAATCTCATTGCTAATATCTTATTTAAAATTTTTGCATCAATATTCATTAGGGAAATTGGTCTATAGTTTTCTTTCTCAGTTTTCACCCTACCTGGTTTAGCTATCAGCACCATATCGGTCTCATAGAAGGAATTTGGCAGTATACCTTCTGTCCCTATTTTCTCAAATGGTTTGTATAGTATTGGAATTAATTATTCTTTGAATGTTTGGTAGAATTCACATGTAAATCCATCTGGCCCTGGAGATTTTTTCTTAAGGAGTTGGTTAATAGCTTGTTCTATTTCTTTTTCTAATGTGGGGCTATTTAAATAATTTATATCCTCTTCTGTTAACCTGGGCAATCTATATTTTTACAGATATTACTCCATTTCATTTAGATTATCAAATTTACTGGCATAAAGTTGGGCAAAGTAACTCCTAATTATTGCTCTAATTTCCTCTTCATTGGAGGAAAGTTCTCCCTTATCATTCTTGAGACTAACAATTTGATTTTCTTCTTTCCTTTTTATTATCAAATTAACTAAAGGCTTATCTATTTTGTTGGTTTTTTCGTAGAACCAACTCTTAGTTTTATTTATTCATTCAATAGTTTTCTTATTTTTAATTTTATTAATTTCTCCTTTTATTTTTAGAATTTCCAATTTGTTATTTAATTGAGGGTTTTTAATTTGTTATTTTTCTATTTTTTTAAATAATAAGCCCAATTCATTGACCTTTTTTTTCTCTATTTTATGCAAGTAAGCATCTAGAGATATAAACTGCTTTGGCCGTATCCCACAAATTTTGGTATGTTGTCTCTTTATTGTCATTCTCCTGGATGAAATTATTGATTGTGTCTATGATTTGCTCTTTCACCTATTCATTCTTCAGGATTAGATTATTTAATTTCCAATTAACTTTTGGTTTATTTTCTCCTGGCCTTATATTGCATGTGATTTTTATTGCATCATGATCTCAAAAGGATGCATTTACTATTTCTGCCTTTTTGCATTTGATTTTGAGGTTTTTATGCCCTAACACATGGTCAATTTTTGTATAGGTTCCATGGACTGCTGAGAAAAAAGTAAACTCCCTACTGTCTCCATTCAATTATACCCCCAAACTTTAAGTATCCCCATAGTAGAAATAAAGTTCTCAAGAGCCCTTTTCTTTTTACCTTTTTATGTTTCTCTTGAGTTCTGTGTTTGGAGGTCAAATTTTTTGTTCAGATCTGGTCTTTTCATTAGAAATAGGTGAAATTCACCTATATCATTGAATGACCATCCTCTTCCCTGGAGGATAATGCTCATTCTAGCTGGATAGGTCATTCTTGGCTGTAATCCAAGTTCTTTTGCCCTTCGGAATATCTGGTTCCAGGCCCTTCGATCCTTCAATGTGCAGGCTGACAGATCGTGTGTGATTCTAATTATTGATCCTCGGTATTTGAATTGTTTCTTTCTAGCTGCTAGCAGAATCTTTTCCTTGGTGCTATAGTCCTGAAATTTAGCCACGATATTCCTTGGGGTTTTAATTTTGGGGTCTCTTTCAGGAGGTGATTGGTGAATTCTTTCAATGGTGATTTTGCCTTCTGATTCTACAATCTCAAGGCAGTTTTCTTTCAGGATTTCCTGGAAGATAGTGTTTAGATTCTTTTTTTCATCATGGCTTTCAGGAAGTCCAATAATCCTTAGATTGTCTCTCCTAGATCTATTTTCCAAGTCAGTTGTTTTTCCTAGGAGATATTTCATATTTTCTTCTAATTTTTCATTTTTTTGTTTTTGTTTGACTGATCCTTAAAGTCTTATTGAGTCATTCACTTGCATTTGTTCAATTCCTATTTTTAAAGTGTTGTTTTCTTCAGTTACCTTTTTAAGCTCCTTTTGTAACTGGCCAATTGAATTTTTTTGTTCATTGCACTCTTTTTCCACTTCATTAATTTTATTTTTCAATAAATTGGTGTCTTTTTTATATCTCTTTTGCAGGGCATCATATCCTTCTTGCACTGATTTCAATTTATTTTCTCATTATCCTCCAGCTCTCTTATGAGGTTCTTTATGCAATCTTCCAGAAAGGCCTTTTGAAAAGGGGACCAATGATGGTCCTTAATAACTTCCTTTGGAGTTTTGTCTAAAGGAACCTCAGGATCTGGGGACATCCCTTCATTTTCTTGATAAAAGCTGCCTATTGTGAGAGCTCTCTTTTGCTTCTTTATTTTTTTTAGACAGTGTGGAGTCTTTTTAAGGCTCGGAAAAAATCTTTGCCTTGGGGCAATTCGGTGAATTAACTTAAGGTGCTGGGCCAGTGGGGGCTAGGACTAAGTCGGGATAACTCCTTAAACAAGGCAAGTCTGCCAGAACACCTGTCCACAATCAGGGCAGAGTGTCCCAAGTTCCTCAGATAAACTCCAGGTGTTTGGAGTTTGGAGTGTAGAGTTTCTGCCAGGATGAGCTGAGATGAGTCCCACCCTCACTTCCTGCCTACACCCGAGTCCACTGTTTATCCCCCTGTCCGAGTTAGACAAACCTGATATGAAGTTCTTCAGAAAGCAGTGTCCAAATATTTCTGGATTCGTTGACTTGAAGATCAGTTCAGAGGCTTATTTTATTTTTGGTTTGAGAGAAGATCGGAGAAGGATGCAGAGAGTCACGTTTTCACTCTGCCATCTTGGCTCCGCCCCTGGAAATCCTCTTGAAATTATTGTCAAGTGTTTCAGACTGAACGCAAATGACTTGAAATGTATCTGTGCTAGAAAGAACTCTATCCTCCTCCTTCCCCCCGCCCAATATCTATGATTAACTCTCTTACTAGCAGGAGGTGACTGGAAGTGCCTGAGCTGCATGTTCAAGTCAGACAGCCGATTCAGATTCAGTCTTAGAACTGTCTGGTTTGGTGTCACAGTCACATTAGATGAGAAAGTTGAAGAAGCAAGGGAACGAAATGTCTGTGCTTATATATCTTGGGCTTCTGATTATACACCCACTCTATTCAGGCTGCCTGCTCGCTGTGGTGGAGACAGGGGACAGCTGGCTCAACTTCTGCTGTGAGACTTTGGTAGGCTCTCATGTACCACTGCTCGTCATGGAAGGAAAAGTTGGGGTAGAAAGAAGGATGAAAAAGAACTGGAGAAGGAGATGATCCTCTGGTAGGGAGGAAGACCACCATTATTCTACTTCCCTTTTTACTTATTTTGTGCATCTCGATCTCTCTCTTTTTTGATGGTGCTGAGGCAACCATTTCGTCTAGTTGGTGGCAATCTCCGTGGCCTGGACAAGTAAGCGATTTTACTGCCAGCTGCAGTGCTTAGAGACCCGTGGTCACTCATGACCCCAAACCACCTAATCTTGGGGGCAGAAGGAAGCTCACCAATTGTCTAGTTCCACCTGAGTCGGAAGGAGAAGCCACTCTAAAAGTGGGTCGTACAGTCTTCTCTTGAGGAACATAATCAAATGGTTCCAGACAAATGGTGGGAATCAAGATGCTATCACCTTACTCAATTAAGTGCTTCAATGTGACTCAAACTAAGCCAGGTAAAACATTTTTTTAAATAAAAATATGAAAAGCTTTTGGACTTTTACAACTCTTCATGTGACCCCTATTCAATGCCAAAAATTCTTTTTGTTTCATTTTTCAATGTGGTAATGGAGTTACTATAGTCGGGGAATAAAGGTACATATAAGATCTGGGAAGGAAACCATTCTGTAAATGGCCTCCAAAATCAATCGACAGGTAATCTTAAACTGTGTGATTCTGAATAGTAACTTAACTTTTTAGCATTGCCAACAATTATCTAAGGCTGTAAGTCACCTGAGTTTTTGATCTGCTTTTGTAGAGAGAGATTCAAAAATCTGTGTACCAGTGAAATGAAAGAAAGACAGAGAGGAAAATCAACAAGAGTAAGGAATTTAGAGAAAATTTTTGTGTAGAGCTTCAGAAAAAAAAGAATAACACCAAGAGAACAATATAGATGATAATGCTAAGGAAAACAAAAACTAAATGGCATCAGAAGTCAGCTTATCATCATGACCAATGTTGATTCTTAATGATCAATGAGGAAATATATTTTCCCTAAACTACAGATGCAGGCAGTTGCTTATGCTTACATACATGGTCAGCAAGTAGGTTTGGTGGGTAAAGTAATATAAGTAATACTGAGCACCTACTATGTGCCAGACACAATACTGGAAGATACACTGAAAGATACAAAAAAGGGGAAAAAATCTGCCCTCAAGGGGTTTTGTTGCAAGACAAGAACCTACACTCAGTGAGAACTTGTTAAGCTTTTTCTTTTAAACAAATAATTTGAACAAATTGTTAAGAAGCTTTGTGCATTTAAATTAATTTAAATGTAAATAGCTACTAAATTTGATTGCAATAACATTCAATGTGCTTTTTAATAAAAACATTTAAATAAAAACTGAAACATTAGTAAAACATTTAAATAAAACTCTCTCACTCTCTCTCACACACATACACACACACACACAAAGGGTATAATTAAGTAGTTTCATCTGTCTAATTTTGATCAGTGTTAATGGTGAGGTCAATAAGCCTGAGAGGAGTTGAGCTAGTGAGGAAGAAAAGTATGTTTTACAAAACCTTGGGATCTGAGACTCTAAAGTGAAAAAGCACCTCAGACAACCCTGACTCTCTATCCTTTGCTCAGCTGAACTCATATCCCCTTCTAAATTTAATGAGTAATTTAATAGGTTTGCAAGAGGCCAAAATACTGTTCACTGTTCAGACAGGCTACTGAATATTTGATGACACGAGTCTCTCCTGATTTTCATGGGCGCATAGATGTCTATGCATAAACCTACCTCATGACTCGCCTTGTCTGTAGAGGGATTTTTATTTTGGGAAGGCACAAAGGAAAAAGCAGCTTGGCTTTGAGGTTCCACTTTGTGTGGGGCAACCGTGACTCCAACCGAAATTAAAATTGGAGACTCTCAAAGTCCAAAAAAAAGCAAAATAGCATTTATTACCATCTCACCAGAAAGGGCATCTCCTAACAGACCAGGTGTCGTCAGTAAAGGAGTACAAAGCACAAGTTACAAACACAGTATTATATATACCCTAATGCAGAAGCCCCCCTTCTATCCCCAGACTTTTTCTTCCATTGTCTGGGGGAGTCCAAATTTACACGCTAAAGGTGGAACTCTAGCCCAGAAAGGAATATTAGTGAACAGCAAACTTTTTACTTATTAAATACTTAGATACTAATTTAGAGGTTTGGGGGGACAGGAGGGAAATGTCCAAATACGTGCAGTTTTAAGCTAGAGCTCAATTTGTTATTGTAAAGTCTCACAATTAGGGTAGAGGTTGAACCCATATTTTTGAGAGGGGTTCACTCAGGTTTTCCCCATTCAACTTGGAACAGAGTGTTTGGCATCCTATCTCCTTAATCCCTAATAACAAACCTTTTTTTTAATAATACACCTTAAAACCTGATGAGTTTTTGCCTTTAAAAATATCCCCATGCAGCGGATGCTACATTACAGAAACAATAACTTGGCAATGAGTTGCCATGAGGAATTCTTTGCACATGGAAGAGACTAAAAACAACAGCAGCATGGATGGACAACAAAATTAGCTATGGGCATTAGACCATTGGTGTCCATGGCAATCAAAGGAATCCATGGCCACCTCCAGTTAAGGTTTTAAGAAGGTTCCAGCATTCAGGATGATTTGGGATTCCAGAAGTGAATGAAGATAGTCTTCTATTGTGTTCATGTTTTGCTCTTGGGCCTTCAATATTCCTAATTACATTATTCAGTTAGGCTTGCCATATGTTTTTACTTTTGTGCATTAAGAACATATCTGCCTCTCATAATAACTGACATTTATATAGCAATTTGATGTTTACAAAGCACTCTGCATATATTCTCTCAATTTGTGCTGCACGGCAACTTTGCAAGGTAGGGGGTAGAGGATTGATTATATTCTTTTTTTCCAGCTTAAGAGAATGAGGCTCAGAGAGGTTACAAGAATTGCTTGACAGTCAGGAAGTTTCCAAGGTAGAGTTCAAATTTAGCTTCTCAAGACTCCAAGCTATTGCCCCGTGTAAACAGATGGGTGAAATTCTCACCCTTCTACTCCAAACACTTGAAGAATGAAATGAATAGTAAGAAAAATAAAATACGGTAAACGTTTTCAATATATTAACAAGGGTTCTACAGAGGAGATAAACTGAATAATTAAATGTTGGACAAAGCTGGGAATACAAATTACTTATGGGAGAACTCTTTAGTCAACAAAATTTGCTGGGAAAATTAAATTGGAAAGCCATGTGGCAGAAATTAGCTTTGGATCAACTTCTAACATGGCATGGCATAAAAAGTTCAAAATAAATACAGTCTAAATATATAAGTTGTAATATTAAAAAAGAAAATCATATCTGATACTTCTTACAACTATGGCTAGGGGGACAATTATTAAGCCAACAAGAGCTAAAAGTGACAACAAAACAAAATATGGAATTTCAGTAAAAAGTCATTGAATGACTTTTGCACAAACAAAATCAATGCAATGAAGAAGAGAGTACTAAAAACACTAAACTATGTATCTCAGTAAGTTAAAATTACTACTGCCTAGATCCACTTCTATTTTTGAAAATACCATTTTTTTGGATGCAGGGTATGAGAAATTGTCCAATTAGTATCTTGGCTCCATCTTTAGACACTGGAAAACTAGATTCTTTTTCCTACTGTATCTCAATGCCCCCAAATCATGTGAGCATGGCCTAAAGAAGTTGCAGGAGATTAAAGGGAAAAATTTTTTTAGAACAATTCTCAATCAGGATGTGAGATATACATATACATATATATATGATATGCATATACACACATATATGTGTATATATATAGTGAAATAACTCTATATATGTGTGTATATATACATATGCATGTGTATATGTATATTCATATCAATTATCTATCTGTATATCAAAAAGCCATATCCCCAATAAATATGTGCTCAAAGAATATGAATAAACAGTCTCTGAAAGATTTGTAAATTAGAAACAACCAATTCAAAGAAGGCTCCAAATGGCCAAAAATTACCAAAAAAGCAAATCAGAACAACACAGAGGTTTCCACTCACACTGAAAAGATTGGTAAAGATGAAAAAAATGAAAACACTAATATGCTGTTGGTAAAAAAGTGAATTGGGCCCATTCTTCTGTAAAATAATTTGGAATTACATAAAGAAAGCAACTAAAATATCCATAAGCATAGACACAGAGAGCTGACTACTAGGCATATCTCCTAAGTAGGTCAAAGATAGAAGAATCCCATATACCCCAAAATATCATTGCAGCACTTTTTGTAATAGCAAAGAACTAGAAAAAACAGATGACCGTGGAGTGAGCAATGGCTGAATAACTTATGGTACATTGAATTATAAAATATAGCATGACAAAATGTAATGTTATACAATGTAATGATAATGTAATATAACATATAATATTAAGAAAGAATTCTATTTGTGCCATTAGAAATGGCCAAAAGGTATGGTGTCAAATAAACTTAAGAAGACTTGTAGGAACTGATGTAGAGTGAAGCAAGCAGAATGAGAAGAATAATTTATACAGTAACAACACTGGAAAAATAAACAACTTTTAAGAACTCAGTAAGTTTGATCAAGCCATGCCCAAACATGATTCCAGAGGAACCATACTACTGACTTCCTAACAGAGGGGTGTTAGACTTCAACAGCATAATGAGACATTCACCTTTCCACATGGCTAAAGCAGAACTTGTTTTGCTTAACTATGCAAGAGCTAGCTAGATGGCATGGTGAAGAGAGTGCTAAACTTGAAGTCAGAAAGACCTACCTGAGTTAAATCTTGCTTCAGATGCTTACCCAGCTGTGTGATCTTGGGCAACTCACTTAACTTCTGTGTGCCTCAATTTTCTCATCAGTAAAATGAAGATAATGATAGCACCTACCCTCTAAGGCTGTTGTGAGTGTTTGCAAAACACTTTGTCAGTCCTAAAATGCTAAAGAAATTGTAGCTATTATTTTCTTGTAAGCTTAAGAGTAGTAAGTGTTTTAAGCACAGTACTTGCATTGCCACTACCTAGTACAGCACTTAGTACACAGTAGATGATTCTCAAATTGTTTGTTTGTTGCTTAGTGACTTAAGAGTGAGGAAAACCCTAATGACCTGGGAGAGAGAAGTTGGCAAGGAGGGGTTGAGAAATTAGTGGAAGGCAAGAAAGGGGAGAGAGCCAAATAAAATGGTGTTTTT
>JAJPUD010027590.1:0-15424 GCA_023553655.1 Myrmecobius fasciatus | reverse complement strand
TCTTTCCTGAACACACACTCACAAACATCAAGATTGGCATAAAGAAAATGATGAAGAAATTCAGAAGCTGATAAATGAAAAACAAGAACTCCATGAGCTGTATCAGCTGGGCAGTTTATCTCTTAAGAAGCTAGCATTCAATTCCATTAAAAGTAAAGTACAAGAGCAGCTAGATGGCACAGTGGATAAAGCACCAGCCCTGAAAGTCAGGAAGACCTGAGTTCAAATCTGGTCTCCTAGCTGTGTGACCCTGGGCAAGTCACTTAACCTCAAATGCCTCAGCCAAAAAAAAAAAAAAGTACAATTGAAACTTAGATGTAGGATTCTTGGTTCAGTAAAAAGGCAGATGAAAATCTATTTTATGCTGGTAGTAACAATCCAAAGCTCTTTTATGATTCATTGAAGACTGTTTTGGGGCCAAAAATCTATGGTGCTTCTTAACTACTCAATGCTGATGGAGCCACATTGATTAGTGATAAGGATATGATCCTAGAGAGATGGGCTGAATACTTCCATACTGTTCTCAATAGATCATCATCAATCAATGCTGATGCCATTGACTATTTACCTCAGATTGAAATCAGTCACTCCCTAGCTGAAGTTCCAACTGAAGAACAGGTTTTGAATACCATTAGACATTCATATGTCATGTACCTGATGATGATTCTATTCCAGCTGAGATTTTTAAGGTGAGGGGTACTGCACATACAAAAGGTGATTGAAAATTTTCAGATTATCTAGCAAGAAGAATGCCCCAGGAGTTCAAGTATGTGTGCCTTGTCCATCTCTATAAAAATAAAGGGAATAGATTGTCCTGTGACACAGTGGGATCTTTCTCTTCATTATTGCTTGCAAGATTCATGCCAGGGTCCTTTTTAATAGGCTGGTCCTACACCTGGAAGAAGGTCATCTACCTGAAAGCCAGTGTGGCTTCAGATGATGTTGAGGAAAAGTCAATATGGTGTTTGCTGCTCATCAACTCCAGGAGAAATGCCACGAACAGAATAGAGGTCTGTATACAACATTTGTAGGTCTGATCAAAGCCTTTGATGCCGTCAGTAACAAGGACTTATGGAAAATTATGTGAAAATTTGGTTGCTCAAAAAAGTTCATCAGTATAGTATGTCAGTTTCATGATGGCATGCTTGCCTAGATTCTGGACAATGGAAAATACTCTCAGCTTTCCTAGTCACCAACAGAGTGAAACAAGGCTATTTGCTTGCTCCCATGCTTTTTAGCATGATGTTTTCAGCCTTGTTAAATGCCTTAAATGAAGACAAACATGGTATCAAATTCAGTTACTGCACTGATATAAATTCTTCAATTTGAAAAGATTACAAGTCAAAACTAAAGTGGAGGGAGTGTTGATGCATGTTTTTAAATTTTTTATTTGTTTGAAGATTATTGGGCACTCACTGCAGCCTCTGAAGCTGAGACGCAACAAAGTATGGATCAATTTTCTGCTGTTAGTGCTAACTTTGGCCTAACACCAAGAAAACACAGGTACTCCATCAGCCAGCACCACACCATCTATATGTGGAATTGTCCCTTACAACAAATGGAGATGTTTGAATTACCTTAGCAGTATACTTTCCAGAAATGTCCACATTGATAATGAGTTTGATACACACATTACCAGAGCTAACTCAGTGTTTGGGAGGCTTTGAAGGAAAATGTAGGAGAGGAGTGGTATTAGACTTACTACCAAACTGAAGGTCTGTGGAGCCATTGTACTGATTTCATTGTCATTGTTGTATGTCGATGAAACTTGAACAGTCTATTAGTATCATGCCAAGAAAATGAATCGCTTCCATTTGAATTGTCTTAAGAAGTTTCTGAAGATCACCTGTCAGGAAAAAATACCAGACACTAAGGTCCTTTCTCAAACTAAACTGCCATGCATTCCAATTCTTGTAGAGAGTGAAATGTGAGCTGGCCACATTGTTCAAATGCCAAATAAATACTTGCCAAAAAGACTATTTTATGGAGAATTCACACAAGTGCTCACAAGATAGTCAGAAAAAGTGATACGACACTCTCAAGGTCTTTCTTAAGAACTTTAGAACTGAATGACATGGGAGACACTGGCACAGGACCACCAAGCCTGGGGTGCCCTCATCGGGGAAGATGCTGTGCTGTATTAGCAAAGCAGAATTGAATTAGCTCAGAAGAAACACAAGATGCACAAAGTTAGAGAATCTACCCCATCTGTTTATAGGGACTTTGTGTCCAACCTGTGACAGAGCATTCCCAGCTTGTGTTGATCTGATCAGCCACAGTCAGACACATTAACTTGACTTATCATAGTATTGTCATTTTTGTCCTCTTTGAGAATAAAGGACAACAAGAATCTCCACGGCCATGCTTTTTGAATACTATATTTACATGGTGAAAAATTTAAGATATAAAACTGAACATTGCTCAGACAAATAAAATATGACATATGCTGCCTATAACTAGCTCAAAGCCCCACACTAGGTTACACTGTCTCATTCTACTTTTCTCTGCATTCATACCTATGAACAAATACTTAAGCATGCTGTAATCACAAGAATTTATTTTACAACGGAAAAAATGAAAAGAAAATGAGATTAAACAATTTGTTTAGGACATATTGTTTACAAACCATCTTTTAGTTCATTTTTTGTTGCTTTCTCTTTAGGACTTTGGGTATATCAAGGGGAAGTCCCAATAACATGCAAAGCTCATGGAAAAGTAATAGGGAATTGATTTTTTTTACCCTCAGGTACTTAAAAAAATCTTTTAAGAAACTCATCTTTTTCTTTCAAAACTTTTTAAGTATTGAATGATTTATTTAAATATTATTCTTGCTATGGTACTTGTTTAACCTTCTTGTACTTCTGTTGCTTTTGCTGGGGATGGGGGATTGTGTGCCAATTAAATATTTTGCTCAGGCACTCAGGAGGGTTATCCCCCCAGAAGTGCTTCAGAAGTCTCTCTTTTGTTAATATCAATCTTTTTTCCTTAATGATTTAGTTTCATATGTGGGAAGGATAGAGTTGCTTCCTGAGCTTCTTTGCTTTTCATAATATATTATTCCATTTGTTTCTGTAGTTTCTTCTAAGTAAAGAGTTCTCTTGTATTATTTGAATTTCTTTTTCTTAAATATTTGAAGATCTTTCTTTCAAAGGCTTACAGAATTAGGGGTTAGATCCTTTGTGTAGATTGCCTGAAGCTGGTGGTTGTCTAGGTTCAGATGATCTTTCTTTTTTCTAAGAGGGATATAATAGTCACAATAGGTCCACCTCTCATTATAATATTCATTCTTCTTATTAACTATTAATCAATTAGAGCTGATTTCCACTGTCAGGAACAACCATTCTTCCAAGCATATATGAGTGATGAATGGGTTCCATTAGCATTTGAGAGTGCTACTGATCCCTTTTATTAATTATCCTCTAGCATGATTAAGTGATAAATTACCCAGAAACTATATCTTGAATGTTTTATGTCACACATAATTTATTTGTCTATTCTACTTTGGAGTAATTAAAGTTATTAAAATAAAATTCCTAACATTAAATCTAGGCCTGTTTCTCTAAACTTCCTTTCACTCACTACCCCTACTTATGCCCTCTTGGATTCAACAGAACAAGCCTACATACCAGCCTTTCAAATAATTGAAGGCAATTATCATGTCCCCCAAATCTTCTCTTCTTCAAACTAAACATCATATTCCTAAACTAATCTTCATCTCAGCCTTCAAAATTCCCACTATCCTACCACTATTCACATTCTGGCTCATCAATGTTCTTCCTAAAATGTGGCATGGAGAACCTTCCTTAATGGATTGGAGTTGTAACATTTAACCAATTTAACCATTGAAGTACAGGTTCCTTTTTTCTCTGAAGGTGATCTATGGATTTTTTTTTATTGATTTGTATTCTTGTTTTCAATTAGTAAATAAAGCTTTTTGTAACTTTTTTTTTGAGAGATAATGGTGGTTAAGTGACTTGCTCAGGGTCACACAGCTACTAGTGAGTGTTAAATGTCTGAGATCACATTTGAACTCAGGTCCTCCTGAATCCAGGACTGGTGCTCTATCCACTACACCATCTAGCTGCCCTTTAATGTATGCCAGGCAATGTGCTAAATGCTAGGGATGCACAAAGAATAAAAGACAGTCTTTATTCTCAAGGAGTTCATAATCGAATATGGAGATAAACAAATATGTGCAAACAAGCTATGTACAAGAAAAATGAGAAATAATTAAAAAGGAAAGGTACTAAAATTAAGAGTTAAGAAAGACTTCTTGTGGAAAATGGGATGTTAGTACTTATAGAAGCCAGGGAAGCCAGTAGGCAGAGATGAAGAGGGACAATATTCAGGAATGGGAGACAGCCAGAGAAAATGCCTGGAGCCAAAAAATGAAGTGTCTTGTTTTTGGAACAGTAAAGAGATCATTGTCATTGGATTGAAAAATATATGGTATAAGAAGACTAAAAGTTAAGAAGGGGTTAAGTTATGAAAGGATTTGAATGTTGAACATAGTATTTTGTATTTAATGCTGGAATTTAATAATTAATAAGGAACCACTGGGATTTATTGAATAGAGGGAGTGAAGTGGTCAGATCTTTGATTTAAATGGAAGAGAGATTGAGATTGGAAGAGGTACCAGCAGGCAATTGTATTATAATAGGTTTAAGGTGATGAGAGTCTAAACCAGAGTCATGATAGTGTCAGGAGGCATATTTGATAATTGTTGCAAAGGTTAAATCAAGTCTTGAATTGGGTAGTGGGTGAGACATAGTGAGGAGATGAGGATCATACCTAGGTTGCAAGCATGAGAAAGTAAGAGGCCAGTATTGTCCTCTACAGAAATATGGAAGTTGGGGGAGGGTAGTTTTGGGGAAAGATAATGATTACTATTTTGGACAGGTTGAGTTTAAGATGTCTCCTGAACATCTACTTTGAAATATTTGAAACTCTGGACAGTTTCCTTGTATTATTTCCTCCATTAGGGTATTCCAATTTCTTCAGAGAAATTAATGTGCATGTGTGTGTGTGTGTGAACAATTAGGATTAAGTGACTTGACTGGGGTCACACAACTAGAAAGTGTGTCTGAGATCATATTTGAACTTAGGTGCTCTTGACTCCCAGGCAGATGCTCTATCTACTGTGCCATCTAACTACCACTAATGATTCTTGCCGAGGCAATTAGGGTTAAGTGACTTGCCCATGGTCACACAGCTAGGAAATGTTAAGTGTCTGAGACCAGATTTGAACTAAGGTCCTCCTGACTTCAGGGTTGGTGCTCTATCCACTATGCCACCTAGATACCCCATGCCATTTTAATGATTCTTAAGTTGAACGTACTACTATCCTGTCTTCAAAATCAATGATTTTGGCTTGTATAAATTCATGTATTTTTTCAATGCTATTACCTTTTGTTTTATGTCTCTAGATTTTCTTCCAATTCAGTATTGCTGTGTTTTAAAACCATTATCTCTCACTTCTTTGAAAAGACTTGCCACTAGGATTTTTTTTTAATCTTCAAATCATTTCTGCTTTGAAAGCTTTAAATTCTGACACATGTTCCATTGTAACTTCTTTGCGTACAGACTTCATTTCTCTTTGGAACCAATCTGGAATTTCTTGTTTTCTTCTGGGCCTCTATAGGATTCTATCTTTCATGAAGCATTTGTTGACTTCCTTTTGTCTTGCAATATTTATTAAGAGCTTTATACTTTCTCTGAATACATCTTTCCTTTCAGTTTTAGTATCTTCTCTATTGATTAATGTGCTTATTCATGATGTTTCAATGTTCATTTTCTTCCTCTTCTTGAAATCTTTAGAATTTAAGCTTTTCCCCCTCTACATTTACCTGATGCTTACTTTCTGACTCCTTCCCCTTTGATAGTATGTTCAGAACCTAAATTTGAACTGCAAAGTTGCCTCAGTCTACTCCCATGTTGGGATATATATATTTGTCGATATAAATCTACTTAGACCCTACCCCAAGTGGTTTCTAGAAGGGCAGTACTAATCCTGGCTAAGATTTCGTACCCTTTGCTTCAGGTCTGCTGCAATCACTTATGCTGCCCTTCTGACTCAGTTCCTTTCTTGGATTTCATTCTTTCCTTCCCTAGCTGGACTGAATCAGTGTCTGCCAGTTCCCTATAGGATATGAGGAACAATTCCAGAATACTAGCAGACTAAGGGAACCCTAATCTACAGACTTCTCCTGTCTGAAGATAGTCCGGTTCTCTTCCTCCCCACCTCACTGCCTGAAAAGAACAAAAATAAATGCCTCCGTATATACCAAAATATTTGTAGAAGCATTTTTTTGTATTAACAAAATTGTAAATAAAGCAGATACTTATTAGTTGCTAAATAAATTGTGGTAAATGAATGTAATGGAATATTACTAAAGAAATATATAATGAATAAGAAGGTGATAGAAAGTAAATTAAACAGAACCAGAAAAATAACAGACATGAAAACCACGATATAAATAGAAAAAAAACAAAAAACTTAATTGATTACTGCAAAATTATATTAATCTTGGCCCCAAAGAAGATTTATAAAATGACATGCCATGCTTCTTTAATCACTTCTTTACAGAAGTGGGAGAGCAAGGCTAAGGTGAGACTTTTCTGATGTTTCATTTTGTAGAACTTTTTTTTTATTATTATTATAGGAGATAGTTCTATGATAGATTTAATGATTAGGAATACAGTGGGAAATATAGGTAATATAAAAGGAAAAGATTAATAAAAAAATTTTGAACATAATGGGAGAGAGGTAATTATCTTTTATCTCAGAGTCACAGATTAAAAAAAAAAGAAAAAGAAGGGAAAACATTAAGTTTAGATTTACATACATTCATGGACTAAAAGGGATATCACATGCCCCAGAAGTATAAAACACTGGCACATGCAACACTTTTAAGTGCAGTCAAAATCAGATTAAAATGTAATTTAAGAAAATTATTTTTAATTGTAGTTAATAAAATAATTAAAACATAATAAAACAAAAAAATTTAATAGCATTTTATTTTGCTCTAAATCACCATTGATCAGGGAAATGCAAATTAAGACAACTCTTAGATACCACTACACTCTCAGATTGGCTAAGATGACAGGAAAAGATAAGATGAAAGAGGGGATATGGGAAAATCAGGACATTGCTGGTGGAGTTGTGAACTGATCTAACCATTCTGGAGAGCAATATAAAACTATGCTCAAAGGGCTATCAAAATGTGTATACCTTTGATCCAGCAGTGTCTACTGGACCTGTATCCCAAAGAGATCATAAAAAAGGGAAAAGGTCCCACATGTGCAAAAATGTTTTGTAGTTGCAAGAAACTAGAAACTGAGTGGATGCCTATCAGCTGGAGAATGGCAGAATAAGTTGTGATATATGAATGTTGTGGAATATTATTCTTCTATAAGAAACGATCAGCAGAATGACTTTAGAAAAGCCTGGAGAGACTTACAAGAACTGATGCTAAGTGAAGTGAGTAGAACCAAGAGAACATTGTCCACAGCAACAAGATTATGTGATGATCAATTGTGATGGACATACCTCTTTTCAACAGCAAGGTGATTCAGGACAGTTCCAATGGTCTTGTGCTGGAGAGAGTCAACTGCACCCAGAGAGAGGATTGTGGCTACTGATGTGTATCACAACATAGTATTTTCACTTTTTTTGGTTGTTATTTGCTTGCATTTTTTCTTTATAATTTTTTCTTTTTTTAATCTGATTTTTCTTGTGCATTATGATAATTGTGGAAATATGTATAGAAGAATTGCCCATGTTTAACAAATATTAGATTACTTGCTGTCTAGAGGAGGGGATAAGGTGAAGGGAAGGAGAAAAAAAATTTGGAACACAAGGTTTTGCAAGGTGAATGTTGAAAATATCTATGCATATATTTTGAAAATAAAAAGCTTTATAAAATATTTTATTTTTCCAAATATATGTAAAGATAGTTTTCAACATTCATTTTTGGAAATTTTGTATTCCATTTTTTTCCTCTCTCTTTCCCTTATCTCCTCCTGCCCCAAGGCAGCAAGCAATCTGATACAGGTTATACATGTACAATACTCTTAAATATATTTCTATATTTGTCATGATGTGGAAGAAAAATCAGATCAAAAGAGAAAAAAAACCACAAGAAATAAAAAGCAAACAAACACACAAACAAAACAAAATTACTATGCCTTGATCCACATTCAATCTTCATAGTTCTCTCTCTGGATGTGGATGGCATTTTCTAACCCAAGTTTATTGGAACTGTCTTGGATCATTGCACTATTTAGAAGAGCTAAGTCCATCACAGTTCATCATCACATAATGTTGTTATGCACAATATCTTCCTAATTCTGCTCATTTCACTCAGTATCAGTTCATGAAAGTCTTTCTAGGCTTTTTGAAATCAGCCTGTTCATAATTTCTTACAGAATAATATTATTCCATTATATTCACATACCATATCTTATTTGGTCATTCCCCAAAAGATGGACGTCCACTTAATTTTCAATTCCTTGCCATTACAAAAAGAATTACTACAAACATTTTTGCTCATGTGGGTCCTTTTCCCTCTTTTATGATCTCTTTGGGATATAGACCCAGTAGTGACACTGCTGGATCAAAGGATATGCATAGTAAAACATAGATAATATTACATTTCAGAACTAATTCCATATGTGACCAGTAAGGATCCTTGTATGTAGATTAGTGGCTCTCTTTTCCTTCTTTTTGGGGGGTAGCAATTTAATTATTTTACTAACAGGCCAACAGGTTATTAAAAAGAATAGTGATTTGGCCAGCTCTTTTAGACGAAAGACAAACACTTCTCCTTTCTTTTTGAGTTACATAAACAAAAAGATTCACAAAAGTTGCAAGTCTCAGAAAGTCTGGATCTTTCCTCCTCACAGCTGTTCTATTTTCCTCCATGCTTATTGTCATTGCCCCAAGCTCAGAAGCTCCCCTCATGGGGCCTCAGTTTCTAGTGGCACTGGTCATGGTGTCTGTGCCTTTCTATGGTCTTTTTATTGGCAAATATTCCTGCCAGTGGTCTTTTTATTAGCAGGTATTCCTGCCAGTCTCTGGAAGTCCAAGTGACAAAATCAAAAGAAAGAAAAAGATAGGGAAAAGAAGATTCTCCCTCCCCCAACATATATAACTTTTTTTTTTTTGTTTTTTTTGGTAATGCAATTGGGGTTAAGTAACTTGCCCAAGGTGACAGAGTTAGAAAATATCAAGAGTCTAAGGTCACATTTGAATTCAGGCCCTTCTGACTCCAGGGCTCTGTCCACTGTGCCATCTAGCTGCCCCACAACAAATACTCTATTAAATGACATGCCCTAATGTAAAGAAATGTTCACTGAGAACTCAAGGACTCAGATGGGTGGGGAGAGAGGAAGGGGTAACTGCCCTCCTGTAAAATGATCATCAGAAACCAGCTTCTAGTTTTGTGAATCACTTCTGGGAGCTCAGAGGAAAATAATTCCAACAGGAATACATTATAGTAATAAAAATACAAATCTATTTTATAAATTATGTTGGAACATAGGCTTTAGAGGATAAAATAGCTAGCGTTAGATGGCAGAATGGGTAGAGTTCTGGGCCTGAAATCAAGAAGATTAATCTTTCTGAGTTCAAGTCCAGCCTCAGACACTTACTACTGGGGCAAGTTACTCAACCCGTTTGCCTCAGTTTTCTCATCTGTAAAATGGGGTCATGAAGAGTCAGGTAAAACTGAAAAAATGACTGAACAACAAATAGCTAGATTCCAAAAGGGATTCTTAAAGACATGGCATCCATCAGGTCCATCTTTGGATTTCAGGAGGTCTATGAATTCAATGGAAAAATTACATATTTGTTTTCACCCTATAACTGAAATTTAGCATTTCCTTCCATTATTAAAAATATTCTGAGGAATTCATAGGTTTCACCAGATTGTCAAAGGGGTCCATTAACACAAAAAAGGGAAAGATGTCCTGATCTAGAGCACCTTTTTTTCATTTTGCAGAAAAGAAAACTCAGACTCAAAGAAGTAGAATTACATAGTGACATTTTGGAGTACTGGGTCTGGAAGACTCATTTTCCTGAATTTAAATTTAGTCTCACATATTGACTAGTCACGTGACCCTGGCTTAATCCTGTTTGCCTCAGTTCCTGTATATGAGCTAGAGAAGGAAATCCAGTATCTTTCTCAAGAAAACCCTAAATGGGGTCACAAAAAATTGGACAAAACTGAAAAATGACTGAACAATAAACCCTTTCTTAATTGACTCAAGCAGAGATGTGCCCACCTTGCTCCTGACTTCAGAAAGGGATAGACCAAGGACACTGAGGAGGTCTAAGGGAAGGGCATAGCTGGGAAGGGCAAAGGAAAAGTGGCCAGGAGCAGGGCCACTAACTGGAAAAAACTGAATTCACTCACTGAATTAAAGGAGAGAGATTCTATGGTCCAACTAGAGCAATATGGGAAGTCGAAAAGAATTAGATTTTGCTCATTCTGTCAAGCAAGATAGAAGACACTAATTACAATAGCTGAAGACCTTCTTTGTCTAGGCTTAAGATAACAGAATCCAATCTATCCTATTGAACATTTTTCTGCTATTTGGGAGCTTTATATAGTTATCAATAGAATAAAAATGTTAAAACTTATATAGGTGATCCTCTTTGAGGAAAGGTCTTTTTAATGTACATACTGCTTAAGTGATTTACAGAGCTCTTTGTAGCTGATCTTCACAATTCTATAAAGCAGTTAATGCAAATATTATTTCTATTTGAATGTATTCTCCTTAAGGACAAAGACTCTTTTGGGGAGCTTTATCTTTGTATCCCTAATCCTTAGCACAATGACTTGCTTATAATAAGCATTTAATAATTTTCAGATCAGAAATGGTTTTGACCCCAAAATGCCATTATATAATGATAGTAATGGAAATTAAATTTAGTTCTCAATTTCAAGATAGCACCAGTGAATCTTCATATCAACATCACCACCTGCCTAACTGATATTTCAAACTGGATATTACATATACATATCAAACTCAACATGTCCAAAACAGAATTTATTCTATTTCTCTCCAAATTTTTCATTCTGAAGCTTTTTCATTCTGACAAGGTCACCATCATTCTTACTACATATATACTTTTGGACTCAGTCACCTAGATTAGCAACCTTGGCATCTACTCAATTACTCACCCACTAGTTCACTGCATATAGCCAGTCAATTGCCAAGCTTTGGCAATTTTACTTCCACAACATCTCACACCCAATTCCTTTCTTCTGCTCAAAAGGCTACCACCTAGTTCAGACTCTCCTCACTTCTTTCCTGGAGTTTTGAAATAATCTCTTAATTGGTCTCATTGCCCCAAGTCTTTCTCCTCTCCAATACTAAACCTGAATTCCAAAATCCCATGTCTGGTCATGACACTCACTTTGCATTGACTGCCCAACCTGCTTCTGGCCTGCAATAGCCTTCCTTTTTACATCTGCTTAGAATCCCTACCTTTCTTCAAAGCTCAGCTTAAATGTCACCTTCCTCATGAGACTTTTCCTTATGCCTCTCTTCCATTCCCCACAAAATTATCATGTATTTACATTGTATATAATTTGTATTCCTACATATATAATTTGTTTCCTTCAATTGAATATAATCTCTGTGAGGGCATGAACGTTTCATTACTATCTTTTCTAACTACAGAGGCTTAGGATACTGTACCTGTCTTGTACCTAATCTGTCCCTAGACATATAGTTTGGATTGACTTCAATCCTGGGAGCATCTACATCTTTTTTTTTTTTTTACTCTCTTCTTTCCTTTCTTTCTTTTTAATTTTTTTTTTTGCTTTTTTGCTGAGGCAATTGAGGTTAATTGACTTGCCCAGGGTCACACAGCTAGGGAATGTTAAGTGTCTGAGATCAGATTTGAACTCAGGTCTTCCTGACTTCAGGGCTGGTGCTCTATCCACTGTGCCACCTAACTGCCCCTTTCTTTTTAAATTTTGACTTCCCAATTCCCTCTTTACTTCCCACCCTTCCCCCTACCCACTGAGAAGAAAAGCAGGATAATATCAATTATACATTTACAATAATGTAAAACCAATTTTCATATTAGCAAGCAAGAAAAATAAAGAAGTTGAGAAAATTATACTTAGATTTGCACTCAAAATGTATCAGTTCTCTCTCTAGAGGTAGATAGCACTTTTTAATCATGAGTTTGGAACTTTTTTGGATCATCGTATTGATCAGAGTAGCCAAGTCTTTCACAGGTAATCATCATTACTATATTGCTATTACTGTGTAAAATGATCTTCCAATTCTTCTCAGTTCACTTTGTTTCAATCCATATATGTCTTGCAACTTTTTTTTGAAACCCTATCATTTCTTATAGCACAATATTAGTCCATCACAATCACATGCTATAACTTGTTCAGACATTCCCCAGTTGATGAGCATCCCTTTAATTTTCAATATTCTTTGCCACAACAAAAAGAGCTACTTAAAATTTTTGTACTTTCCCTTTTCTTTTGATCTCTTTGCTGTACAGGTCTAGTACTTTACAATTCTTTGGCCATAGTTCCAAATTGTTCTCTACAATGACTGGACAAGTTCACTATTTCTCCAGCAGTTCATTCCTATTTTTTTCTCATCCCCTCCAGCATCTGTGATTTCTGATAGGTATGAGGGGGTACTTCAGAGTTGTTTTAATTTGCATTTCTCTAAAAATAGTGATTTAGAGTATTTTTTTCACATGACTACAGATAGCTTTGATTCCTTCTCCTAAAAATTGTTTGAACCATATTCTTCAATCATTTGTCAATTGAGGAATGGCTCATTTTTATAAATTTGACTCAGCGCTATACTCAATATATATTTGCGAAATGAGGCCTTTATTGGAGAAACTTGATGTAAACATTTTTGATATTACTTCATTGTCCATAGTATTTTTTTTTAACAGAATGCAATTTCCTTGATTATCTCTTAACTAAATGTATTTTTGCTTTTGTTTTGCCTGAGGTCATGACTGCTACCACTGAATTTTTACTTCAGCTGAAACATTAGATTCTACTCAAGTCCTCTATTTTAACTCTGTGTGTTTAACTTCTTTTTCAGGTATGACTCTTAAAAACAACATATTGTTGGATTCTGATTTCTAATCTATTCTGCTATCTACTTCCCTTTTATGGTGAGCTCATCTCATTCACATTCACAGTCATGATTACTGTGTGTTTTCCTCCATTCCATTATCCTTCTTCCCTCTCCCTCTCCTTCTCCTCCTCTCTCTCTTCCCTCCTCAACAATTTTATTTAGATTCTAACCACTGCCTCTTTTAATTTGTCCTCCCCTTTGTCATCTTTTTTCTCTCTATTTTCCCACTGGGTAAGTTGCATATCTATACACAATTAAGTGTTTGGATGTAATCTTCTCTCTGTGAACCAGTTCTAATGAGAGTGAGGTTCAAACATTGCCTGCCTCCTCTTCTCCCTCATTTCTTTCTCCATTGTAAAAAGTTTTTTTAAGCATCTCTTTTATGTAAGAACATTTTCTTATTCTACCTCCTATTTCCCCTTATTCCCAGTGCATCTCTCTTACCCCTTCATTTTTGCCCCCCAAGATCATTCCAAAATAATCAACTCCAAAATAACCTTGTTCCTAGGAGTTATATGTATCATCTTCCCAAACAGGAATGTAAACAGTTTAACCACAATCCCTTAAGATTACTTTTTCATGTTTTATCTTTTTATGCTTGAGACTTGTGTTTGAAGGTCAGCTTTGGTCTTTTCATCAAGAATGCTTTAAAATCTTCTATCTCATTAAATATCCTTTTACACCTAAAGAATTACACTCAGTTTTGCTGAGTAGGTGATTTTTACATATAATCCTAACTCCCTTGCTTTCTGGAATATCATATTCTAAATTCTCTGCTCCTATAACATGAAAGCCACTAAATCTTGTGTGATCCTAACTTTGGCTCCATAATATTTGAATTGTTTCTTTCTGGCTGCTTGAAATATTTTCTCCTTGACCTGGGAGCTCTGGAATTTGCTTATAATATTTTGGAATTTTTCATGTTGGGATCTCTTTCAAGAGATTATTGATGTATTCTTTCAATTTCCATTTTACCCTCTGCATTTAAGACATGGGGCAATTTTCCTTGATAATTTTTTTGAAATATGATGTCTAGGTTCTCTCATGGTTTTCAAGCAATCCAATAACATGTAAATTGTTTCTTTGCTCTATCTTCCAGATCAATTGGTTTTTTTTAGATGAGCTAGTTTATATTTTCTTCTATTTTTTCATTATTTGGATTTTGCTTTATTTCTTGATGTTTCATGGAGTCATTAATTTATATTTGCTCTTTTCTTAATTGAATTTTTGTGCCACTTTATCATTAGGGCAATTCTGTTGTTTAAGGTGTTATTTTCTTCAGTATTTTTAATGCATCTTTTGCCAACTCATTAATTTTCTTTTCATAATTTTCTTGCATTATTTTAATCTTTCTCCAAATTTTCTTCTATCGCTCTTATTCTTTTTAAGTTTTCCAAGAATTCTTGCTGGATTTGGGTCCAATTAGAGTTTTCTTTGAGGATTTTTTTTATAACTTTTTCACATTGTTGTCTTTTGAATTTATATCTTGGTCTGCCACTGTGGTAGCTTGTTATGGCCAAATTATTTTTTGTTGTTGTTTGCAAACTTTTCCAGTCTTTTTTTTTTAATTAAAGCTTTTTATTTGCATAACATATGTATGGGTAGTTCCTCAACACTGATCCTTACAAAGCTTTCCGTTACAAATTTTCCCCCTAGTCCCCTCCCCTCCTCTAGATGGCAGGAAGTCCACTACATGTTAATTATATTTTAATACTTGACAAGTCGAATATATGTATACATATTTCCATACTTATCTTGCTGTGCAAGAACAATCGTGTCTACATGAACACAAAATATCTGAGAAAGGAAACCCAATGCAAGCAAACATCGATAGAGACCATGAAAATGTTATGTTGTGGTCCACATTTCATATCCCTCTCTCTGGGTGTATATGGCTTTCTTCACTGAACAATTGGAACTGGCTTGAGACATTTCATTGTTGAAGAGAGCCACGCCCATCAGAATTGAGCAGCATATAGTATTGTTGTTGCCATATATAATGATCTCCTGTTTCACTCAGCATCAATCCATACAAGTCTCTTCAGGCCTCTCTGAAATCATCCTGCTGGTCGTTTCTTACAGAGCAATAATATTCCATAACATTCACATACCATAATTTATTCAGCCATTCTCCAATTGATGGGCATCCATTCAGTTTCCAGTTTCTAGCCACTACAAAAAGGGCTGCCACAAACATTCTTGCACATGTGGGTCCCTTTCCCTCTTTTAAGATCTCTTTGGGATATAAGCCCAATAGAAACATCCAGTCTATTTTTTGACTTTGAACTTT
>JAJPUD010027589.1:0-15426 GCA_023553655.1 Myrmecobius fasciatus | reverse complement strand
TACACACTTGTCAGATTGGCTAAAATGACAGGAAATGATAATGATAGCTGTTGGAGGGGATGTGGGAAAACTGGGACACTGATACATTGTTGGTGGAACTGTGAACAGATCCAACCATTCTGGAGAGCAATTTGGAACTATGCTCAAAAAGTTATCAAACAGTGCATACCCTTTGACCCAGCAGTGTTTCTACTGGGCCTATATCCCAAAGAGATTTTTAAGGAGGGAAAGGAACCCACATGTGCAAAAATGTTTGTGGCAGCCCTTTTTGTAGTGGCAAGAAACTGGAAATTGAAAAGATGCCCATCAATTGGAGAATGGCTGAATAAATTATGGTATATGAATATTATGGAATATTATTGCTCTGTAAGAAACGACCAGCAGGACGATTTCAGAGAGGCCTGGAGGGACTTGCATGAACTGATGCTGAGTGAAACGAGCAGAACCAGGAGATCATCATACACAGCAACAACAGTATCACATGATGATCAATTCTGATGGACATGCCTCTCTGCAACAAAGAATTGTCTCAAACCAGTTCCGATTGTTCACTGAAGAAAACCATATATACCCAGAGAGAGGGAAATGAAATATGGACCACAACGTAACATTTTCATGATCTCTATTGACATTTGCTTGCATTGTGTTGCCTTTCTCTGATTCTTTTTTTTTCTTGTAGATAGGATTTTTCTTGCATAACTTCTCAAGCATTTCAACATTATTAACATGTAGTGGACTTCCTTCCATCTAGGGGAGGGGAGGGGACTGGGGGTAAAATTTGTAATGGAAAGCTTTGTAAAGATCAATGTTGGGGAACTACCCATACATATGTTATGCAAATAAAAAACTTTAATAAAAAAAATTTTAAAAAAGACTTTCTTATGATAGAGCAGCTCCACGTAAGAACTCATCAATCATTGATTGGAATGTACACTCTTTTAGATTATAGACCATATCATTTTCTTGTTCAACACAGTGTTTGGCACAAAGCATGCCATAATAATCTAAGAAAAGTTATGTTTGTTTGTTTTCATCTTCCATCTATATCTGAGGCCTTGGTTCATGAAAAACAAACAAAAAAAAACATTTTTATTACAATCAGGATCAAGCAGAAAACCATTTCTTTTATCTTACCAAAGATCTCATGGTATAAGAGCAGCTGAATTGCTTTATTATGCTTTATTAGTTAATGTCTACCTAAAGTAATGGCCCTAGAATGTTCAGGCAGTTACACTCATGCTATATGATCCTCATAGTCAAGGATTTGGATTGCTTTGGAGGAACCAAAGGAAATTTGAAATTCTAGCATTTTTAGGGTCCTCCAGGATGTGTATTTGGCTCCCTTGTGTCTTCTTCTACAACCTGAAGCCTTATTATGCTTGCACCAAAAAAGAAGGAACTATCAATGCCCTTTCTGGTTTTACCTTCAAACTCTCAGATAATTCTCTCTTTGGTCCTTTTCACCCCATGTTGAACTAGAGAAAAAGAAAATAAGAAAGCAGCTAACCACAAGAAGGTACCAAGGAATTCAGATGAGAAAAAATAATGAGGGGTTGGGCCCAACTTGTTGCCATTACTGTTATTTGTCTTGAAAAGTTGATTAGGATTCTTAGATATCAAACCTGTTTTGATGATCTGTGAAAGAATGGACTTGGGGAAATATCTTAGGGAAAAGAGATTATTTTGATTTTGATTTTTTCCTACTTTTTTATTTTTACCTTTTGAGTTTGGTTGCCTAGTGTCGATAAACTGACAAAACACACAGCCTTACTCAGTTATTCTGATTGTTGGCTTGCTTAAACCATTTTATTTGATTGAAGCCTCAAAACATGCTCTTTTATTCAAAGTCCCCATGCCAATATGATTTCTAAAAAAGAAGTAAGCAACTAATCAATACTTATGAAATAAGAAGCACAGCACAAAACAAAAGTAATACAAAGACAGACATGAAAGTCCCTGCCATCAAGAACTTTGTCATCTTTTAGAAGAAATGCACCATACACCACACACACTATATACACGTGTATATGTGTGTGTATGTGTGTGTGTTTGTGTGTGTCTGTATAACAAGGCACTACCAGCTGGGGCATCAGGAAAAGTGTCATGAAGGAGGTATCACTTGAGCAGAGCTTTGAGAATAACTAGGAATTATCAGAGGCAAAGGTAAAAAGGGAATATATTTTTGACAAAATTTATGAAAAGTTGTTTTGTTTTTTCCTTCTGCATGTAAGAAAAAGCTTTAGCTAGATTATAAAATGTATGCATGGACATGATACCTAATGAGAATGGAAAATACATTGGAACCTGGTTGTGAAGAAAACTAGATCCCTAAAATTAGATATCTAAAAGGTCTCATCTCAAAAATATATAGAGAATTGTCTCATTTATAAAAATTCAAGCCATTCTCCAATCAATAAATGGTCAAAGGATATGAACAGACAATTTTCAGAGGATGAAATTAAAACTATTTATAGTCATATGAAAAGGTGCTCCAAATCACTGTTGATCAGAGAAATGCAAATCAAGACAACCCTGAGGTACCACTTCACACCTGTCAGATTGGCTAAAATGACAGGAAAAGTTAATGATGAATGTTGGAGGGGTTGTGGGAGGGCTGGGACACTGATGCATTGTTGGTGGAGCTGTGAACGGATACAGCCATTCTGGAGAACAATTTGGAGCTATGCTCAAAAAGTTATCAAACTGTGCATACCCTTTGACCCAGCAGCATTTCTATTGAGCTTATATCCCAAAAAAATCATAAAGGAAAAGGCCCCACATGTACAAGAATGTTTGTGGCAGCCCTTTTTGTAGTGGCTAGAAACTGGAAATTGAATAGATGCCCTTCAATTGGAGAATGGCTGAATAAATTATGGTATATGAACATTATGGAATATTATTGTTCTGTAAGAAATGACCAGCAAGATGATTTCAGAGAGGCCTGGAGAGACTTACATGAACTGATGCTGAGTGAAATGAGCAGAACCAGGAGATCATTATACACGGCAACAACAGTACTATATGACAATTAATTCTGATAGACATGGCTCTCTTCAACAATGATATGTTTCAAACCACCTCCAATTATTCACTGAAGAAAGCCATATACACCCAGAGAGAGGGATGCGAAATGTGGACCACAACATAACATTCTCATACTCCTTGATTGATGTTTGCTTACATTGTGTTTCCTTTATCTGATATATCGTTTGTGTAGATAAGATTTTTCTTGCACAACAATGATAAGTTTGGAAATATGTATACATATATTCGATTTGCCAATATTTTAACATAATTAACATGTAGTGGATATCCTGCCATCTAGGGAAGGGGTGGGGAAGTTGGGGGGAAAAATTTGTAACGGAAAGCTATGTAAGGGTTATTGTTGAAGAATTACCCACACATATGTTATGCAAATAAAATAAAATTAAAAAAAAATTAGATATCTATGATTTTTAACATAGATAATTATATTTAATCAGATTATCTGCTGCTGAAGAGATATCAATACTGCTATAAATATATTTATGTATATATGTGTGACCATCCCAAATGTATGCAAGTGTATGTTTATTAATACATGTGTGAGTATATATTTGTGTAAATAAATGTAGATATACATATATATCAGGCTAATTATTAGGATCTTGCAAATTTATTAACATGATCATATCCAAGTGATTTTTGTGCACTTTATTCTGGTGAGCATAGCTAAAACAGAAAATACTTATTCTCACAATAACACATATTAAAAGATAGAAATTATATTATAATAATATGCTATTATAAATCAGACAAATTCAGCTACCAATATAGATAAGGCAAGTTTTCTTTTTTGAATGTTTACAAGCATTCCTAATTGTTTTGCGATTAGGGTAAAAGAGAAAAGTGTTATCATATCCGAATGACTATTAAGCTGAATACAAAAGATCGTGTCAGTTTTTAAGTCTATCACATAGGGAATTTTCAACTCAGAGAACCATTATATTGTGTTATTTTTACTATATAATGACGTATATATAAATGTTAATATGGAACAAGTAAGGTAAATTATTCTTTAACGAATAGAATTTGCCAATGAAAGAGTTTATGTCACTCATAACAAGAACAAACAGCATTATTGTAAGCATCCAGAATCTCTTGTAGATGGTTCAGAAAACTTGAATATACACACAAATTTTTCTCTGCATAACTACAAAATACCTTTAGGTAAATAAACCAAAGTGCAACCTCTTTTCTCAGTGCATCTGCCAAGTTTTTAGAGAAATCAGCTACATATAAGCTGGGTAAATTGCTGGTAGAAGGTAATGCTGGCTGCCTCCTGAGAACAATTGCAATTTGGTATTCTGGGAGATGTCTTAATCTTAGAGATGATGCTATGAAATTTGAGCAATTGGCTGAACTTTATAAAGGAAAAAAATCTTTAATATATGAAAACTGTGCTTTTCCTTTATGATGAGCTTTCTTGAGAAGTTTAGCTTTTTAAAAGACAAGTATCTATAAGCAATTACATTAAAAAAAAAGGTTAAGAAATGTTAAGAATTCTGCCATTGCTTGTCTTCATTGTTGTAGTTCAGTGAGTTTTCAGTCATTTTTGACTCTGATCTCTTTGGGGGTTTTCCTTGGCAAAGGCAGTGGAGCAGTTTGTATTTCCTTCTCCAGCTCATTTTACAGATAAGAAAACTGAGGCAAACAGGATTAAGTGATTTGTCTAGAGTCACCCAACTAGTAAGTGTCTGAGGTCACAATTGAACTCAGGAAGAAGAGTCACCCAGGACTTATTTACCATGCCACCTAGCTGCCCTCTTGGTTTTCATTGCTGACTCTCAAGTTTAGATCAAAGATTTAGGATCTGAAGAGAATTCTCTATGACTCAAATTAAAAATCCTCATTAAATGAGATTTAGTCTATGCCAAATGTAGACACTGGGTATGACTATCCCAGTGAAGGAGTGCTCATTTTAATGCTGCTGGGTCTGAAGTGGGAGTTATTTTTTGAGTTATTTTCTGGCTTCTTTTTAAAGGAGTGGCAACATGACAGGATCTATGTCTCAAGGAGAGGTTACAGACAGTTGTTCTACAAGATACATCCATTGCACTCATAAAACAGAATTCTGCA
The DNA here is from genome assembly GCA_023553655.1 of Myrmecobius fasciatus. Taxonomy (NCBI): domain Eukaryota; kingdom Metazoa; phylum Chordata; class Mammalia; order Dasyuromorphia; family Myrmecobiidae; genus Myrmecobius; species Myrmecobius fasciatus. The sequence continues at coordinate 10,308 of JAJPUD010027589.1, read as the reverse complement.
AAACATCATTTGTATAGTCAAAACACTAGAATGCCATTTAGTATCCGAATATATTTTTGAGAGTCAGTGAGGAATAATGGCTAAAAAAACTGCTCATTTATTTACTCACAAAGATGTGAGCTCAAATTACATCTCTAACACAAACTATGCTATTCTAGACATGGAGATAAGCCTCTCAATGCTCTCAGCAATTCCCTAAAGTAAAGATTTTGAAGCTTAGGTTCATGAAAATTTTTAAATAACTTTTCCAATATAATTGTATTCTTTTGTCATCTTGTACATTTTGTTTTCTGTATTTAAAAACATTGTTTTGAGAAAAGATTAATAGGCTTCTCCCAACTACCAAAGTTTGAAATTTCTGCTCTCTGATTATATATTGTACAACAAGTTATGATCTGCAGCATTAATGAAAGTTTCCTCATCAGGAGTTCACTGTATTGATGAAATGACAAGTCTAGATCAAACACACACATACACACACACACAAACACACAATTTGATAAAGCATACCTACTTAGTAAAAATAATTATTAAATACAAGCTAATAAAAGGTGAAATAGTACTTTTTGCACATTCAAAAAATTACATAAGTGGGAGTCCTGATATATGTATTTCCACATGAGAAGAAATTTTCAGTCTTTCAACAAAACTTGTCATAGTGAAAGTATAAGCATTCAGGATTAATTAATCAATGACAATAAAGACAACAGTGATTAAACTATACCATCCTTCCCATCCATCATGATTAACATATTCTCCCATACTTATTTTTAGTTTATAATAAAAATTCAAATTTGTAAACCATTAAGTGGTTACTAAGTTTCTCATTTTTAAGGATTTGGCAAACAGAGAAGAACTGGAATCAGAGAGAGCTAAACCAAGAAAGAACCAGTAGTCAATGAAAGAATAAAATGAAGGTGACAAAGATTGGAGGCTATTACTTCGTGAATTTCAAAAGGTCAGGAAAGCAACTCTCTGAAAATTGGGGAGCTGAGTCCATACTGCGTTTTGCAATCAGATCTATAAGGATATTCCAAAGTAATCTTCAGGATGGAGGCCAGAGAAACCTCTTCACCCTGGAAACTCACTCTACCCTTGGATTCTTTACATCAGAAGTACCTTCAACCCCTGTGGTTTCTCCCTGTGAGAATTTCCATTTTAAGGAAAGCCTTGAATATATGTCTTTGTTCTTCTTCAGACTACATTTCTGATTTTACTGGGCATTCTCTATAATGCTTCAATCTCTAAGACTTTCATCTCCCATTCTCTTTCCCACTTCTTGTATAAGCTGTTTTTTTTTTCACATTAGAATGTAATATGAAGAATGTAATGTTCTATCTTCCTGGAAGGTAGAAATTGTCTTTCCTTGGCCTTATATTGTATTTAGATCACAGAGTTTAACACAGTGCCTGGAATGTAGTAAACATTTAATAAATACTTTCTGTCTTTACTTGAAAGCATGCTTGTGAGTCAAGTACTACAATTATTCTTATTCCCATTTTACAAGAGAGCAAACAGAATCATAACAATTAATTACCTTAGAAAATGGTAAAAAACAGGATTCGAACCTAGATTTTTTCTGTTTCTAAGTCTATACCACACTGACCAGGTAGGTCTGGAATTTTTAATATGATTGATTTATAGTAGTTATTTCAAAGTGGCTATGAAAGCCCTCCAAGTTGTCTGTGAGCCAGTCTGATGGCATTAATTATGATGATGACAAAATGATGATAATGATGATGATGATATGAATTGACATTCACATAAGACTTTATACCTTACAAACAACTTTTAGCAAAATTACCCTGCATATCTGGCATTTCAGGTTATCATTTCCATAAAGAAAATAAAGAGATATTAGAAGCTAAATTTCTAAATCTGGGGCATATGAATATTTTTAAGTGGAAAACTATTTCAATATAATTGATTTTCTTTATAATTCTATGCATCTTATTTTCAGCGCATAAAAACAAATAATTCCAGATAGAGCTAGAACAGGAAGTAAAAGCATCAAAGAATCTCAGAATTAGAGAGTTGGAATCAACCTCAGGTTATACTGACAACTAATTGGTATAGAAAGCAAGAATGGAGATATAGAAGCAGGCAGAGATATTCTTATCAGAGTTAGTGCTTTGAAATAAGCTTAAGTTAAATATTCAACCTGTATTTGTTGAACTTATACATCTAAAGAATCCCAGCTATAACATATCCAACTACAAGTCATCCAGCTTCAATTTTAAACTTTCAAGAAGTTTAATTGTGAAAAAGAAAAATATTGCAATACCTTGAGAAATTAATAACATTGGAAAAGGAAGTAGGATAGGCAAAGAGATCAAGAAAAGAAGGAATAATTACAGAGGGACCTTGACAGAGACAGAAGGGAATGGGATGGATGGTAGAAAATAGAAAACTGGCTTTTTGGAGGTCCATTTCTAGATCGAGACTAACTCATTTACACTTTAGCATAAAGATATGTACTCTGAGAAGGTACCTACTCCTCCTTAGAGTTCCACAAGAGATGACATTCCTAGAATTAGAACAAAGAAAACCACAGGAGATATTTTATGCTGTATTGCAATAATTTACATTTTTCCTTTTCTCATGGCACAGTATTTGAAGCACATTACAGAAGAATCATATATGTGTGTTTGACTATAAATATAGGCCATATATAGTTATAGTATACCTAGTAAAAATTCTAGTATACCACTAAACTAATCAAACTACTTTACAGCTTCAAAGATTTAGAACTGGAAGAGATCTGAAAGGTCATCCAACCCAACTCCATAATTTTTGTCATGAAGAAACAGAGGCACATGGATTGAGTAGTTTGCACAAGATTACTCAGGCAGTAAGATCAAAGTCAAGATTCAAATTCTGCTCCTCTGAATACATCTACAATATTCTTATGACTACCTCAGGCCACCGTATCTTTTGCTATGATACTAATTACTTACCAAATAAGTAGGCAGGTACTCTGGCTATGAATATGTATCTCTGTCTTTTGAAATAATGAATCAACTGTTACAATCTTGAAAACATTGCCGTGTATATCTAATTAATAGTTTTCTCTTCCCCTTAATATTCAACATAGTTTTTGTCCCAGTAATTTGCCCTAGCTTTTGCCAAAGAGCTGATTGTGATTTGAATATCTCTGCCTGTCCCTGTATCTCCATCTTTGGTACCTATAGCAAATCACCAGTTAGATAAGGTCAAATCTTAAAGACCTCAAAAATTCAAATTATGTCAACTTAATAAGTAGGTATTATGCACTTTGTCTCAAGCACTTTGCTAGGTGCTAGAAGTACAAAAAGAAAAAAAAAATCTCCTCCCTAAAAGAACCCCACATTCCACTGGGGGAAACAATATGTAGACAGATAAGGGAGAAAGAAAGAAAAAAATAAAAATATATATTTTCCCCATAGCTAAAAGCACACTTCTCTCAGGCTCAGAATGTTTTCTTTCCTAATCTCATAATCTCATACACATCAAAAAATATATAAAGTAATTGGGGAAAAAGTGTTAGGAATTATTAAGAACTGGAAGGATCAAAAAAGGTATTCTTCAAAATATAACACTTGAGCTAAACTTTAAAGACAGCCAAAAGTTCCTTCATTTCCAAATGAAGAAAGTACTCTGGACATGAAGTAGCAATGTGAATTTTCAGCCTGGAAAAGCTGGTTGAAAGCAAAAGCCTTCATTGCCTTTTTACTTAGAACTGGCTGAGATAAGTTACTTTAGGAATATTATTAAAATGACAATTTTATGGTTTGAAAATTACAGTTTTAAATTATGGTTGCACATGGCTGCACAAACAGTACTCATAAACCTAAATAATAATAGCTGTGAAAAATATTTTTAAGTGGTGTCAAACTTTTTTCAGAATGGAGACAAGAAAATCACTATATCCTTCTCTCTTCTGCCCTGTCTTTCCTGGTAGCAAAAAATTAATAATAATAATAATAACAATAAACTAAAATAGGAAGGACTAAATGGTATAAAGGATAGAGTCCTGGATTTAGAGTTAGAAAGATATGATTTTAGTTACTACTCAGATACTAGCTATATAACACTGGGCCTGTCTTTAACTTCCATCAACCTCAAAATCCTCTCTTACAAAGAGAAAATAATTGCACCTACCTTACATGTTTATGAGGATCAAATGAAATAATATGTGCAAAGCATTTTGCAAACCTTAAAATACAAATAAATGCTATTTGTTATTATTATTTTACTTATCATATGGAACATTTCATATTCGAAGTTCCTTTTTTTTTTGTAAAAAGTGAAGGCCAATCCTTTCTTACTATATGATGAGAGATATGTCACATATTATCATATCTGCAACATTTTTATTGCCCGTGTGAAAAATAAGCTTTTATTTTTCTGACTGGTAAAGATTTTTTAAAAAAGAAGCTACATATCTGATTCAATAGTTTATGACTAAGTTTCAGTTTTAAAACTTTTTTACTCAGAAAAATGTTATGCCCTCAGCAACAGCAATGTTATACAATGATCAATTCTGATGGACGTGACTCTTTCCAACAATGACATGTTTGAGGCCAGTTCCAATCATCTTGTGATGAAGAGAACCATTTACACTCAGGGAGAGGACTGTGGGAACTGAGTGTGGATCACAACATAACATTCTCACTATTTTTGTTGTTGTTCATCTTCATTTTGTTTTCTAACTCATTCCTTTTCGATCTTGTTTTTCTTCTGCAGCAAGATAATTGTATAAATGTTTACATATATTGCATTTAACATATATTTTAGCAAGTATAACATATATTGGATTGCTTGCCATCTAAGGGAGGGGATGGAGGGAAAGAAGAGGAAAATTTGGAACACATGGCTATGAATCAGTCAATATTGAAAAATTATTTGTGCATATGCTTTGAAAATAAAAAGCTTTAATAAAAAATAAAGAAAAATGTTGTGTCCTAATTCTCTACTGGAAAACAAAATTGCATTGCCTTTTCTGACACTGTAATAGAAGTCAAAAAGGATGCTGAGAAAGGTGAAAGTTACAAGTTGCTCTATTAGAAAATAAGAAGGGAAAAACATCTCAGGCTTAGTTTTACAGTTGGTTAAATGTGTTCAATAGCAGTTTCTCTTTCCTCCACTGCTTATGATTAACATATTAATGGGTTGTCATTAAATCCTTTGTTATATATTGACTATAATATTCCTTTCCCTGGTTAATCACATCCCTGATTTTTGTCATGATTAAATCTACTAGTCAGAGCATGATGAAATGCTGGATTACACTAATTGAAGCATCTTTTACCTAAAGGATTATACTTTCCATTTGATTTTCATCCACTGAAAAAAATCAAATTAACTTTCTACATAATCCTAAAGGCCTAGACCATTTCTATTGTAGAAAATTTTTTCTAGGATTAATGATGACAATAATACAGAATTTTGTTGGCTGTACTTCTAGTACCCCATCACAGATGTTTAAGACTATCAAAATTTTTCCAATTAGATTTGGGTGACAGTATTATGATGTCTGCCAACAAAATGGGGTGGGGAGGAGCAAGAAGGAGGTGAAAAGGATGTGAAGCTTTGTGTGTCTGTGAATAGAAAATTGAGTTCTGCCACAGCTCAACTATTCTCAAAGGTGACAGCTCAGATGTTTCAAATCCCCACAAAAATAAATGACTAAATGTGGTCTCTAGGAATGAATCTTGCTTGTACTCTAGCCCAGTTTGTATGGTTGCTTGGATTTTTTTAAGTGTTTTTAATGTGGTGATTTTATATCCTTCAATATAATGATTTGATAGACTTGTCCCTCTATAAAAATTTTTCCCCTATAGAAACCAGAACTGTGAGCTCTGATCCAGTTATTAATTTATCTCCTGACTTCTACATCAGAAATATATAAAACTTCTTTCTCAGGTTTTTTCCTACTTGAAAAAAATAGATTTTTTTATTAATACTTTTTATTTGCAAAATATATGTATGGGTAATTCTTCAACATCAACCCTTATAAAGCTTTCTGTTACAAATTTTTCCCCCCTACTGTCCAACCCTCCCCTAGATGGCAGGAAGTCCGCTACATGTTAATTATGTTAAAATACTTGACAAGTCGAAAATATATATACATATTTCCACACTTATTGTTGTGCAAGAAAAATTGTATGTACAAGAAAGAATAATCATATAAAGGAAATACAATGCAAGAAAACATCAATAGAGAGCATGAAAATGATATGTTGTGGTCCACATTTCACATCGCTCTCTCTGGGTGTATATGGCTTTCTTCACTGAACAATTAGAACTGGTTTAAAGCATTCCATTGTTGAAGAGAGCCATGTCCATCAGAATTGATCATCATATACTATTGTTGTTGCCATGAATAATGATCTCCTGGTTCTGCTCACTTCACTGAGCATCAGTTCATGCAAGTCTCTCCAGGCCTCTCTGAAGTCATCCTGCTGGTCGTTTCTCACAGAACAATAATATTCCATAACATTCATATACCATAAATTATTCAGCGACTCTCTAAATGAAGGGCATCCATTCACTTTCCAATTTCTAGCCACTACAAAAAGAGGTGCCACAAACATTCTTGCACATGTGGGGCCCTTTCCTTGTTTTATGATTTCTTTGGAATATAAGCCCAATACGAACACTGCTGGGTCAAAGGGTATACACAGTTTGACAACTTTTTGAGCATAGCTCCAAATTGCTCTCCAGAATGGTTGGATCCCTTCACAGTTCCACCAACAATGTATTAGTGTCCCAGTTTTCCCACATCCCCTCCAACATTCATCGTTATCTTTTCCTGTCATTTTAGCCAATCTGACAGGTGTATAGTGGTACCTCAGAGTTGTCTTAATTTGCATTTCTCTGATCAATAGTGATTTGGAGCAAGTTTTCATATGACTATAAGTAGTTTTAATTTCGTCGTCTGAAAATTGTTCATATCCTTTGACCATTTGTCAATTGGAGAATGGCTTGAATTTTTGTAAATATGGGATAATTCTCTATGTATCTTAGAGATGAGACCTTTATCAGAAGCCTTAAATGTAAAAATGATTTCACAAATTGATTCTTCCTTCCTAATCTTGTCTGCATTAGTTTTGTTTGTACAGAAACTTTTTAACTTAATATAATCAAAATTATCTATCTGGCGTTCAATTAAGAGTTCCAGATCTTCTTTGGAAATAAATTTATTGCATCTCCACAGGTCTGAGAGGTAAACTCTCCTATGTTCCTCTAATTTGATTACAATATCACTCTTTATTTCTAAATCAAGAACCCATTTAGATCTTATCTTGGTATGCGGTGTTAGGTGTGGGTCAAGCCCTAATTTCTTCCACACTAGTTTCCAATTTTCCCAGCAGTTTTTGCCGAATAGTGAGTACTTATCCCAAAAACTGGGGTCTTTGGGTTTATCAAACACTAAATTGCTATAGTTATTACCTAGATTGTCCTGATATCCTATCCTATGCCAGTGATCAACTGCTCTATTTCTCAGCCAGTACCAAATGGTATTGATGACAGCTGCTTTATACTGTAGTTTTAGATCTGGTACAGCAAGGCCACCTTCATCTCTGTTTTTTGTTTTCATTAATTCCCTTGAAATTCTTGACCTTTTGTTCTTCCAAATGAACTTTGCTAAAATTTTTTCTAGATCTGTAAAATAATTTCTTGGGAGTTTGATTGGGATGGTACTAAATAAGTAAATTAGTTTGGGTAGTATTGTCATTTTTATTATATTTGCTCGGTCTACCCATGAGGACTTAATGTTTTTCCAATTGACTAGGTCTGATTTTATTTGTGTGAAAAGTGTTTTGTAGTTTAGTTCGTGTAGTTTCTGACTTTTCCTTGGCAGATAGATTCCCAAATATTTTATACTATCATCTGTTATTTTGAATGGAATTTCTTTTTGTATCTCTTGCTGCTGAACTTTCTTGGTAATACATAAAAATGCTGATGATTTATGTGGATTTATTTTAAATCCTGCAACTTTGCTAAAGTTGTGAATTTTTTAGTAGTTTTTTAGTTTAGTCTCTAGTATACCCTAGATGTTATACTCTAAGTACACCATCATATCATCTGCAAAGAGTGATAATTTGGTTTCTTCATTACCTACTCTAATTCTTTTTATCTCTTTTTTCTTCTCTTATTGCCAAAGCTAACATTTCTAATACAATATTAAATAGTAATGGTGACCGTGGGCAGCCTTGTTTCACTCCTGATCGTATTGGGAATGTTTTAGTTTGTCTCCATTACATATGATGCTTGCTGATGGTTTTAAGTAGATGCTACTAATCATTTTAAGGAAAAGCCCATTTATTCCTATACTCTCTAGTGTTTTTAATAGGAATGAGTGTTGGATTTTATCAAATGCTTTTTCTGCATCGATTGAGATAATCATATGGTTTTGGTTAGTTTGGTTATTAATATAATTAATTATGCTGAGAGTTTTCCTAATATTGAACCAGCCCTGCATCCCTGGTATAAATCCTACTTGGTCATAGTGTACTATCCTGGGGATGACTCTCTGTAATCTCATTGCTAATGTCTTATTTAAAATTTTTGCATCAATATTCATTAGGGAATTTGGTCTATAGTTTTCTTTCTCTGTTTTTGCCCTACCTGGTTTAGCTATCAGCACCATATCGGTCTCATAGAAGGATTCTGGCAGTATACCTTCTGTCCCTATTTTCTCAAATACTTTGTGTACTATTGGAATTAATTGTTATTTGAATGTTTGGTAGAATTCACATGTAAATCCCTCTGGCCCTGGAGATTTTTTCTTAGGGAGTTGGTTAATAGCTTGTTCAATTTCTTTTTCTGATATGGGGCTACTTAAATAATTTATATCCTCTTCTGTTAACCTGGGCAATCTATATTTTTGTAGATATTCCTCCATTTCATTTAGATTATCAAACTTACTGGCATAAAGTTTGGCAAAGTAACTCCTAATTATTGCTCTAATTTCCTCTTCATTTGAGGAAAGTTCTCCCTTATCATGTTTGAGACTAACAATTTGATTTTCCTCTTTCCTTTTTCTGATCAAATTAATTAAAAGCTTATCTATTTTGTTGGTTTTTTTCATAAAACCAACTCTTAGTTTTATTTATTAATTCAATAGTTTTCTTATTTGCAATTTTATTGATCTCCCCTTTAATTTTCAAAATTTCCAATCTGGTATTTAATTGAAGGTTTTTAATTTGGTCTTTTTCTAGCTTTTTAAATAGTAAACCCAGTTCACTGATCTTCTCTTTCTCTATTTTATGCAAGTAAGCATCTAGAAATATAAAATTACCCCTTATAGCCACTTTGGCCATGTCCCACAAATTTTGGTACGTTGTCTCATTATTGTCATTCTCCTGGATGAAATTATCGATTATGTCTATAATTTGCTCTTTCACCCATTCATTCTTCAGGATTAGATTATTTAATTTCCAATTAACTTTTGGTCTATTTTCTCCTGGCCTTATATTATATGTGAGTTTTATTGCATCATGATCTGAAAAGGATGCATTTACTATTTCTGTTATTCTGCACTTGATTTTGAGGATTTTATGCCCTAAAACATGATCAATTTTCATATAAGTTCCATGAATCCCTTAGAAAAAAGTATACTCCCTTCTATCGCCATTCAGTTTCCTCCAGAGATCTATCATACCTAATTTTTTTTATCATTTTGCTTAAGTTCCTAACTTTTTTCTTATTTATTTTGTGGTTTGATTTATCTAATTCTGAGAGAGCAAGCTTGAGATCCCCAATAGTATAGTTTTACTCTCTATTTCTCCTTGCATCTCTGTTAGTTTCTCCTCTAGGAATTTGGATGCTATACCACTTGGTGCATATATGTTTAATACTGATACTGCTTCATTGTCTATGATACCCTTTAGTAAAATATAGTTTCCTTCCTTATCTCTTTTAATTAGATCTATTTTATTTACATGTGAATTCTACCAAACATTTAAAGAACAGTTAACTCCAATATTATATAAACTATTCGAAAAAATAGGAAATGAAGGACTCCTACCAAACTCTTTTTATGATACAGACATGGTACTGATACCTAAACCAGGTAAAACAAAAACAGAGAAAGAAAATTATAGACCAATCTCCTTAATGAATATTGATGCAAAAATCTTAAATAAAATATTAGCAAAGAGATTACAGAAAATCATTCCTAGAATAATACACCATGACCAAGTAGGATTTATACCAGGAATGCAGGGATGGTTCAATATTAGGAAAACTATTAACATAATTGACTATATTAATAACCAAACTAACAAAAACCATATGATAATCTCAATAGATGCAGAAAAA
>JAJPUD010027588.1:0-15427 GCA_023553655.1 Myrmecobius fasciatus | reverse complement strand
AAAGAGAGACAGAGAAACAGAGACAAAGAGAGTAGAAGAGTGAGATATAGAGACAGAAACAAAGAGATAGAGACAGACATGGATCGAGACAAACACCCAGAGATAAAGAGACAAAGAGAGAGTGACAGAAACACACAGAGAGGCAGAAACAGGGAAAACAAGAGAGAGATGCACACACAGAGAGACAGACAGGCAGACAGGGAGATCACTAGAGATAATATGCATTTCTCTCTAAAATCCCTGACAACAAAGGCTGTTAAATTTTAGTCTGGGTGTTCCCAGCACCCAGGGTAGGGCCTGGCTAATACTAGGCCTGAAATGAATGCTTTTTCATCAATTAATTGCCATTGAAAGCTTCCTTTAATCACAAGGGCGCCTTCCTGTGGCCAGCTCAGATAGTACACATTTGGTTGGTGATTTGGTTTTCTTCCATGGAAGCAGAGACAGCACGGAGTGGATTTCAGTGCAGGACGGGCCTCTTGCCCATCCACAAGAGCAAAGCTCAGAAGAAATAAATACAAGGAAAACAGCTGATCCTTTTCCTAAGTGTTCTTACCTTGGAAAGAAAATGATCAACGGAATATCACAAGTTTGACTTATATGTGACCTTTATTAAAACAATCCTGCAAAGATAGATCTGTCTAGGCATCCAGGGCTTACTCAATGAGACATTATGTTGTATTATTTTATAAATAAGCTCATATTGGATTAAGTGACGTGACTGCCAGAGTCAGTGTATTTAGTCCAACTGAGATTTGAATCCAGCTCCTCTCCCTCCAATGGCAGTGTTCTGAAAAATGGACCGTGTTCTCCATCTCTGTCCCAGCTCTCCATCCTATACAAAGCTGCTCCTCTTCCCTTTCAGTCTCGGCCAAAGTGCTCCCATGTGCCGTCTAGACCTCCTGCCTCATTTCCCTCTCTCCCAGTCATCCCTTAGGGTCTTCATTGTGACTCAGTGGGTCTCTAAGCAACAGACTTAGCCCTAGAGGAAACACTAGAGGCCATGAGTCCAAATCCTTCATTGGACAGAGACCAAAGGAGATGCAGAGATTTGCCTGAGATAATGAAGCTGGGAAAAGTCTGAGGATGAATTGGAACCTAAGTCTTCCTGATTCCAAGGGTAGGTTGTGTCCATGAGATCCTCCTGCCTCACAGAGAGAGGAGAGAGACAGAGACAAAGAGAGGAGAGAGAAAAATAGAGAGGAAAGAGAGAGAGACAGAGACAGAGACAGAGAGACACACACACACAGAGAAACATAGAGATAGAGGAAGACACAGAGAAAACCGGAAAGAGAAACTGACAGACATACAGAGACAAATACACAGAGACAAAGAGACTGAAACAGAAGACATAGAGGGACAGAGGCAGAGAGATACAGAGAGAGATGCAAAAAAAAACAGAGACAGACACAGAAACAGTACACAGAGAGACAGACACATACACACATATAAAGAAGATAGACAGACATACACACAGACAAACAAAAAATAGAGAGATACACAGAGAGAAAAAGACACAGAGAGAGAACGAGAGGCAAAGAGAGAAGAAAGGCGGAGAAACAAAGACAGGGACAAAGAGAAGACACCGACACGGAAAGAGACAAACACACAGAGAAATGAGAGAGACAGAGAAAAGAGAGAAAGAGAAACAGACAGAGGAAAACAGAGACAGAGACAAACAAAAAGAGAGAGAGACACAGAGAGATATAAAGAGAAAAGTAGACAGAAACAAAGACACATAAAGTCATAGAGACAAATACAAACGGAGACACAGAACACAGAAAACAGACAGAGACAGGGAGAGATAGAGACAGAGACACTGAGAGAGACAAAGAGAAACAGAGACAAAGAGAATAGAAGAATAATCGACAGAGAGATAAAGACAGACATGGATGGAGACAAACACCCAGAGAAAAAGAGACAGAGAGACAGAGACACAGAGAGAGACAGAGCAAAGAGTGACAGAGAAACAGAGAAAGCAAGATAGAGAGAAACAGAGACAGAGAAAAATAGAGAAATAGAGAGATACAGAGAGACATATAGACAAAAACCAGACAGATAAAAAGACAAAGTCATAGAGACAAAGGCAAACAGAGACACAAACACAGAAAAACCACAGAGGTAGGGAGAGATAGTGACAGAGAAACAGAGAGAGAGACATAGAGAAACAGAGACAAAGAGAGTAGAAGTGTGAGAGACAGAGACAGAGAGAAACAGAAGCAGAGAGGTAGGGACAGACATGGATGGTGACAAAAACCCAGAGACAAAGAGACAAAGAAAGAGACACACAGAGAAGGAGCAAAGAGTGACAGAGAAACAGAGAAAGAGAGAGAGCAACAGAGACAAATAGAGAACAGAGAGATATAGACAGACATAGAAACAAAACAACAGACAGAAAGAGAGACAAAGACATAGAGACAAAGAGAAACAGACACAGAAAAACTAAGAAAGGGAGAGATAGAGATAGACTGAGAGAAAGAGAGACATAGAGAAACAGAGACAAAGAGAGTAGAAGAGTGAGAGACAGAGACAGAAACAGAGAGATAGAGACAGACATGGACCGAAACAAACACCCAGAGATAAAGAGACAAAGAGAGACAGAAAGACAGGCAGAAACAGGGAAAACAAGAGAGAGATGCACACACAGAGAGACAGACAGATAGACAGAGAGATCACTAGAGATAATATGCATTCTCTCTAAAATCCCTGACAACAGGGGCTGTTACATTTTAGTCTGGGTGTTCCCAGCACTCAGTGTAGGGCCTGGCTAATATTAGGCCTGAAATGACTGCTTTTTCGTCAATTAATTGCCATTGAAAGATTTCTATTAATCATAAGGGCGCTGTCCTGTGGCCAAATCAGGTATTACACATTTGGTCGGCTATCTAGTGTCCAAACCCTGGTATTACACTCTGGCTCATTTTAAATCCCAGATTTCCTGGATTTTCACTGACAGGAGCCACTTCCCAGGCATTGAAAGGGCATAAAGCGAGCAGAAAAGAGTCCAAGGAAAGGCGATTTTGGAAGAGAAGGGAAGTGATGGATCCCACCGATATCAGCAGGGATTCCTAGTAAGTCCCCCCCACCTAATACAATGTCCTGTTCTATTCTTTGCCTAGAAAATGTCCAAGGCCACATGGTTTTCTTCCTTTTTTTAAATAAAGCTTTGTATTTACAAAACATTTGACTGATTTTCCTACATTGACCTTTGCAAAACTTTTTTTTTTGTTCCAAGCTTTTCCCCTCCTTTCCCCCATCCCCACCCCTAGATGACAGGTAATCTAATACATGCTAAATATGTTAAAGTATATGACAAATCCAATATATGTATACATATCTATACAGTTATCTTACTGCATAAGAAACATCAGATCTAGAAAGAGAGAAAAGAAAAAAAACAAGATAAGAAGGAAAACAAAATGCAAGGAAATATTCACAGAAAGCGTTAAAATGCTGTGTTGTGGTCCACACTCAGTTCCCACAGGCCTCTCTCTGGATGTATATGACTATCTTCATCGCTGAACAATAGGAACTGGTTTGAATCACATCACTGTTGAAGAGAACCATGTCCATTAAAATTGATCATCGTATAGTCTTGTTGCTGTGTATAATGTTCTCCTGGTTCTGCTGATTTCACTCAGCATCAGTTCATGCAAGTCTCTCCAGGCCTCTCTAAAAATCATCCTGCTGGTTGTTTCTTACAGAACAATAATATTCCATAACATTCATATACCATAATTTATTCAGCCATTCTCCAATTGATGGGTATCCTTTCAATTTCCAGTTTCTTGCCACTAAAAAAAGGGCTGCCAGAAACATTTTTGCACATGTGGGTCCTTTTCCCTCCTTTATGATCTCTTTGGGACACAGGCCCAGTAGAAACACTGCTGGGTCAAATGGCATGCACAGTTTGATAACTTTTTGAGCATAGCTCCAAATTTCTCTCCAGAATGGTTGGATCTGTTCACAGTTCCACCAACAATGTATCAGTGTCCCAGTTTTCCCACATCCCCTCCAACAGTTATCATTATCATTTCCTGTAATTTTTGCCAATCTGACAGGTGTGTAGTGGTATCTCAGAGTTGTCTTAATTTGCATTTCTCTGATCAATAGTGACTTGGAGCACCTTTTCATGTGACCAGAAATAGTTTCAATTTCTTCATCTGAAAATTGTCTGTTCATATCTTTTGACCATTTATCAATTGGAGAATGGCTTGAATTCTTATATATTTGAGTCAATTCTCTATATATTTTAGAAATGAGGCCTTTATCAGAACCTTTGGATGTGAAAATATTTTCCCAGTTTACTGCTACCCTTCTAATCTTGTCTGCATTCATTTTGTTTGTACAAAAACTTTTTAACTTCATATAGTCAAACATCTATTTTGTGATTTAATGATGACCTCTAGTTCTTCTTTGGTCACAAATTCCTTCCCCCTCCACAGGTCTGAGAGGTAAACCATCCTACATTGTTCTAATTTGTTTATAATATCATTCTTTATGCCTAGATCATGAATCCATTTTGACCTTATCTTGGTATATGGTGTTAGGTGTGGGTCAATGCCTAATTTCTTCCATATTAGTTTCCAATTATCCCAGCAGTTTTTGTCAAATAATGAGTTTTTATCCCAAAAACTGGGGTCTTTGGGTTTCTCAAACACTAGATTACTATTGTCATTGAGTATTTTGTCCTTTGAACCTAACCTATTCCACTGATCCACTACTCTATTTCTTATCCAATACGGCTGGGGGCAGGGGGAGGGGGCGACCGGCCGGAGGTAGGCAGCAGGGGGGCGAGGGGAAGAAGAGTCCACTTCAGCCATTGAGAACGCCACTGAGCCTTGCAAACTTGTAGCAGCCGAGTCCCATAGAGACGGACTCTTCTGAGAAGAGCTCATTGGTTGGGGGGGCCCGCGGCCCCGAATTGCAGCAGGTCGGCTCTTCCTAGGCTCAGGGGGCTGGGGACACCCACCAGGCCGCAGGGAGGACTTCTCCGCGAGCCCTTGCGTAAGTCTTCCGGGGCCGGTCAGCTTCAGCGCCAGACCTAGAACTGGACTGGAATAGTTGGGGCCCGTCCCCCCCACCCCGGAACCTCACAGCCTGCGGGGAAGGCGGGGCAGGGGCGCTCTCTGCAGAGGTGGGTGCCCGAGGGCTGCCCTGGCCGCCCGCTGCTGCCCGTAAAGAGAGGGAGAGAGCGGTTCCTGGCCCGTCCACAGCCCCCCCAGGCACCCCGGGCTTCCCTACAGGGACGGGTCAGGGGAGGAGGGAGAAGGTGTTGCATAGCTTCCAAAGGTCCATCGAGGCACTGCCCCCCATCCATGCCGGGTCTGGAGGTCCTAAACTGAGATGAGCCTGGGGGGAGGGCTCTAGTGGATTTAGAAAAGCTCCTCCCCTTCTCTTTCTCCTAGCTGAATAGAGAGGGATAAAGGAGGGGAGTGGAAGTGCCTGGGCCATCAAGCACACGCCCCTTCTCTGTAACTCACCCCTTACAAACCCTCTTTTTGTTCTCTGACCCATCATCTCCTGCTTTCTCCTCCTGATAATCCTGCTTTGTAAGGAGCCACACACCTTCCCTCCCTCCCTCTTCCTGCCTCCTCCCACCCCCCCTCCCCGCCATAGCCCCCAGAGATGCCTATGAGCATCAAAAATAAAACATCAAGAATCAGCCTTTAGTGTAACTAGGAGTGCAGCCGGGTTGTCATTGCCCCAGACTCGCCTCCAAGTGCGCCGGGGGTAGAAGAGACCAAGGACACGTTTTGTTTCTCTCTCAGTAAGAAATGCACCTGCACAGGTGAATACCGTTTGCCCCGGAGGAAGCTGGGAGGGGGGGCGTGGGCTCTATGCTTTCCATCCATACTGTCCGGAGCGGATTGCGCTTGATATCTTCCATGGAGATTTTGGAAAGGATCATGGAAGAAATCCTATGAATTTGGGAGAATGGGACCCAGAGTGAAAGGACTTCAGCAGAGGTGAGCTCCTGGTTTGATCTGAAAGGTGGGATCACACCGCTGCCTTTCAAGGTTGTCTTTAATGGCCAAAAGGACATGCTCTGGTTTTGTCTCCTAGGGGAGATCTGTGAAATCTTTTATTCGGAGGGCCAGGCTCTCCCCTAACCCTAAATGCTCAATAGTCTTTCCTCCTTTGAGGTAATGAAATTTCTCTCCACCAGCTAATCAAAACCCTTGTGGCTATTGTCTCATCTCTCCTTCCTCCCCAACCTGGTCATTCCCCTTCCTCAGTTCCCTTTGTTAACTGGCCCACAATCTCACTCTCCTCCCCAACTCCTAAAGTCGCACTCATACTAGGAGACTTCAACATATATATACATGTAACTGGCTTCCCACCTTAGGCATGAAGAGGAAAGCACCACCCAAAAGAGGCTCCTGGGATTTCCCCTAACTTTGGGGGCCTCAAGGTTTATGAAAATAATTAACCGTAACCTTTTTCTGAATACTCCAGGATTCAAAGTCAGATCGTAAGTGAGGCTACTGTTGTAGTCATTGCACTCAGTAGTCAATCTGGAATTCTCATTCGGTGCTTTGGACTCCAATGCCAGCAGTCCCACAACTGGACCATGTTCTCCATTTTCCTCCAACATGGAGAAAGCACTCCCTTTTGAACAAAGTTCATTCTTTCCTTCTCTCTCTGTCTTTCCTTGTTTCCCTCTGTCTTTTTCTCTTTCTCCTCTCTCTGTCTCTCTCTCTTGTATGTCTTTCTCTAACTATGTTTCTCTCTGTATGTCTTTCTGTCTCATTTTTTCTCTTTCTTTCTCTTCCCCTCCCTCCTTTCTCCCTGTCTCTTCTCCCTTTCACTTTCTCTCTCTTCTCTCTGTCTCTCAAAATCCTATATTTAAAGAACCCTCATTTAAATGTGTGCATCTAGCTGAAATCAATCTCTAAAGTAAATGCGTATTGAGCCTGATCTAGAGCAGCTTCAGGGGTGATCATTTTTTATTAAAGCTATAGATTTGCAAATATATGCATAGGTAATTTTTCAATATTGACCCTTGTAAAGCTTTCTGTTTTTTCCCCTCCTACTCCCCACCCCCTCCCCTAGATGTCAGGAACTCTAATACATGTTAATTATGTTAAAATATTTGAATATGTGTATACATATTTATACAGTTATCTTGCTTTGCAGGAAAAAAAACTAAGAAGGAAAATATAATGCAGGCAAATTTCAATAGAGATTGTCAAAATGCTATGTTGGGGTCCACACTCAGATCCCACAGGCTGCTCCATGGGTGTATATGGCTTTCTTCCTCCCTGAACAACTGGAACTGGTTTGAAACATCTCATCATTGAAGAGAACCATGTCCTTCAGAAATGATCATCACATAGTCTGATAGTTGCTGTGTACAATGATCTCCTGGTTCTGATGATTTCACTCAGCATCAGTTCATACAAGTCTTTTCTCATAGTGCCCTGCATATACTTGGGCTACTCACTGTTCCTCACACACAAAGCACCATCTCCTGACCCTGTATTGTTTCTATGGCTGCTTCACAACTTGAGCAAAGTGGGCTCTGAGTTGTCTCCTTTGCTTCCCAAGGTCTTTTCCCTTAGATGATGCATCCCTGGTGCAGACCTTGGTTTGGAGCCTTCAGCAAATCCCCTTTACTCCTGGATGCACTCCTGACATTCCGAATTTTTATATCTGCTTCCCAGAAGCTTCCTCTACCTGCCCTCCCATTCTCCAGCTTTCTTTTGTTTTTGTTTTGTTTTGCTTTATTTTTCTTCATTTGAGGGAACTTGCTGCACTCCTCTGGCTCTCAGAGTCTCTTTATCCTTGATGATCACTTCAGCCCTGTAACACACCCTAGTGCCTCTGCCTCTAAATGGAACCCCAAACCTCCATCTTAGAAGGGCACCCGAGCCAGCCATCTCCTCATTTTCACTAAGCTAATCCCATACTAGGTACCTTCGTCTTACCTTAACCCTCTTCCATTTTCAGCTATCTTCTATATGTTGTCTTCCTCATTAGAATAGAAGCTGCTTGGGGGCAGAGGCTGTTATTTATTTATTTATTTGTTTATTTGTTTGTTTGTTTGTTTATTTATTTATTTTTTGCTGAGGCAATAGTGACTTGCCCAGGGTTACACAGCTAGGAAGTGTTAAGTGTCTGAGGCCAGATAGGAACTCAGCTCCTCCTGACTTCAGGGCTAATGCTCTAACCACTGCACCACCTAGTTGCCCTGTTTTAATATTTCTTGTTGCCTCTTGGAATTATTGTCTTCTATTTGGCCCACTCTAATTTTCAGAGACTTTGTTGCTTGCCCAAGGTTTTGTGCCACTGTACTAAGCTGCTCATTCCCTTTCTACTTCTTTCTTCCACAGCTCTCATTTTTTTTCATTGTTCTCATTCCATTTATTTAAAAATTAACTTTTTTTGGCTTCATCTCTTCCAGGAATTCTAATTGAGCTTGTTGCCAAGCTGTATTTTTTCTGAGGCTTTTCTTATAGGTGTTTTGGAGTCATTCTCTTCTGGGTCTGTCGTGAAAATTCTTATCAGAATAATAGGTCATTATTGTGAGGTTCTTTTTGGGTTTGCCTATTTTTCCAGTCTACTTTCTTACATTGGGTTCAGTGTTAGGACTGGGCTCTGCCACATTTCTGGAAGGAAGGTCTGGACTGGTCCTGTTGCTGCTTTCTTGGGGGTCTTATGTAGGGTTATTCTCAGAGTTTGAAGACAGGCTGGGGACCTGCAAGCTTTCAGTGCTCCCCAAGTGAGCTGATTCAGGGCAAAGCCTGATTGCTGCCCATCTGGTGCAAGCTCTTGTTCTGGATTGGGGTCTGGGCAAGAGGAGACTGCTGCCCTACTTAGCCCCCATCAATCAACTGGAAAATTCTGTTGGTTCAAAGTTCACAGTTGTAGGCTCCCCTGAGATCTAGGATTCCTCCCCTGGTTATACCCCTGTCAGATGGGCTGGATAATGGCAAGGAGGCCCTGCTTCCAACCTGTGGCCTGAGCTCTACCACTGCTGTTGTTGTTGTCATTGACTTTGGAACTTCCTCCTTCACACACCACCAGAACTTCCTTACCCAGGAATGCCACGGCCATGAACAGGTTCCCTTTTCCCTCTGCTCTGGATCTGCAACCCAAGCCTGAGTGAGTGGGTAACAAAGCTGCCAGTAAGCTGTGCCCATCACAGCACCTTGCTGTGAGTCTGGGACCTCCTCTTGACCTAGTGCACAGTTTCTCCCCCCGTGTCATAGTGTTTCCCAGAAGGTGCTCCTGGCCCAGCCCCGTCTCCAATGTCTGAAAAGTTCCCTTTCAGGCTTCTGAACCCAAGATGGGTTGGACAAATAATTGGCTATGACATTTTTGGACTTTCTCTTTATGACTCAGTTGGGTGCATTTTTCATATCTTTAACAGAAGTAGATAGAGAGTAGGTCACTGCATTGCTTCTCCTATTTTGACTATGCCCTTCCCTTGGGATTCATGATAATTGGTTCCTCCAGCTCAATTTCAATATATACATATATACATATATATTATAGCTCTATAAAGTAATTTGTTGACAGTTTGCTTGGTATGGCACTGAATGTTAATTTATTTATTCCATAGTCAGTTTATTTCATTGGTTAACTTATGCATGAGCAATGACTACTTCTCCAATTATCTTGAATTTTGTATAATGATTTATAATTGTATTCATATGGTGTCGACTCCCAAGTATTTTTTTTACATTTCATAGAGAATTTCTCTTTCTGCTGTGTGTGTTTTTTTTTAATTAATGAACAGATATGCTGGTCCATTCCTCTGTTACCAATGATGATAATATGCATTGATTTTATTTCTTACAGCTTTGCCAAAGTTATTATTCCAAATTAATTTTATGATGGTTTTCTAGGGTTCCTTAAGCACATCATCATATTATTCACAAAAAATCTTAATTTTGTTTCTTCTTTGCCTACACTTTTATTCCCTCATAATTTTCTTTTTGTCTTACTGGTCTGAGTAGCATTTCTAGTTCTATATTGCATCATAATGGTGATAGTGAACATTCTTACCTTACCTATGTGTATTGAAAAGGAGTCTAGATTATACTCATTATATATATGTATATACAATGTATATATATATATATATACATTATATATAATACTGGATCTTGGTTTTAGATATATGCTATTCAACATATTAAAGGCCACTTATTATTGATATATAACAAAGATTTTTGTCCATATAATATAAGCATACCATTTTTGTTGTTCTTATTATGTTTAATTATATGTATACATTTTCCAGTACTAAATTAAACTTTTATTGCTGATACAAATTCAACCTTGTCAGAGATATTTATATCATATCCTTATATGTTGCGATGTCCATTTTGCTAAAATTGTATTTGCAATTTTCATGTCATTGTTCATTAGTGATATTGGTCTATGTATTTCTTATTTTTATTCTTTCCATTAGAATCAAGACTAAATTGGTATCATAAATGGAATTAGGGAGACTTTTTCCTTTTGTTCTTTTCACAGATGATTTTTGCAATCATTATTTGAATGTTTGATAAAATCCATCTGGTTCCTTCCGGGGGGTAGAGCCATGGTGGCAGAGATTATACAGGAGTCTCTGTAACCTCCTCTAACCTTCCCTCAAACCAACAACACATATGAAGCCTCTAGACTGATTTTGAAGCAAAAAAATCCACAATATCTGGAGGACAACATGATTCTAGAAGAAGATACTCTGGAAGAACCTCAAAAAAGCACCCTAGGGCAATCAATCAATCAACAGGACTGATCAGCACCACAAATAATTCAATCAGCAGAACTGCCCCAGGGTGAACTAAAGCAGAACTGCCCAGCACCTGACATAATTCAATCAGCAGAACTGCCCAGTTCCTGAAATAACTCAATCAGCAGAACTGCCCCAGGGCAAATTAAAGCAGCTGTCCCACCTTTGCCTTAAACATACCCCACACTTTAAAAAAAATGAATAAAAAAACCAAAAAGAGCTCTCACCATAGACAACTTTTATGGAGAGAGGGAAGAACAGACCTCAAATCCTGAGACCCCTAAAGGTAAAGCAACTCCAGAAAAAGCCCAAAAGAGAGACGTAAATTTGTCTCCATGTCACAAGGCTTTCTTTGAAGATTGCATAAAAAATCTTAAAAGACAGTTCGAAGAAACATGGGGAAACAAAATGAGATCACTGCAAAATAAAATAGAAAAAATGGAATATTCCTAAAGGGCAAAGGAACTTGGATTACAGCCAAGAATAAGTTACCCAGCTAGAATGAGTATTATCTTCCAGGGAAGAAGATGGTCATTCAATGATATAGGAGAATTTCACCTATTTCTACTGAAAAGACGAGAACTGAACAAAAAATTTGATCTACAAACACAGAACACAAGAGAAACATAAAAAGGTAGCAAGGAAAAAAACTCTTGAGAACTATATTTATTTTATAGATACTTATAGAATGAGGGTTGATTTTATGAATCTATTATTACATTATGATTATGATATGATTGCTGTGATTTTATGATTATTATGATATGATTATTGTGATTTTATGATTATTATGATATGATAAACTGAAAAAGAAATTAGAGGTAGAAAAGGGATAACACCAGAAGAAGAGGAAAAAGAGGAAAAATAAGGGAAATTACATCACATGTAGAAGCAAAGAAAACCTATAATGATTGAGGGGGAAAAAGGGAGGGGAATGAGAATTGGGTTAATCTCCATCTCATCAGATTTGGCTCAGAGGGAATAATAGACGGACTTATAAGGAAACAGGAGGGAAAGGGGGAAAAAGGGGTGGGTGGGGCTCTAAAGGGGAAGGATTGTTTGAGGGAAGTGGTTATCAAAGGCAAAATAGTAGGAAGGAGGGAAAGAGGATGAGAAAGAGAAAAGCATAAGCTAGGGTAAATAAAATGGCAGGAAATACAGAATTAGTTATTTTAAATGTGAATGTGAATGGAATGAACTCTCCCTTAAAGCAGAAGCAGATAGCAGACTGGAATAAAAACCAGAATCCAACAATATGTTGTATAAAAGAAACACATCTAAAACATAGAGATACATACAGGGTGAAGGTAAACGGCTGGAGCAGAATCTATTATGCTTCAGGTGAACAAAAAAAAAAGCAGGGGTACCAATCCTGATCTCAGACCAAGTAAAAACAAAGATAGACTAATTAAAAGAGACAAAGAAGGAAATTATATCCTCCTAAAGAGTACCATAGATAATGAAGCAATATCAATACTAAACATATATGCACCAAGTGGTATAGCATGGAAATTCCTAGAGGAAAAGTTCAGAGAGATGTAAGAAGAAATCGACAGCAAAACTATAATAGTGGGGGATCTCAACCTCCCTCTCTCAGAACTTGATAAATCAAACCACAAAATAAATAAGAAAGAAGTTATGGAGGTAAACAAAATGTTAGAAAAGTTAGGTATGATAGATCCAAGTTCCTTTGCCCTTCGGAATATCTGATTCCAGGCCCTTCGATCCTTCAAAGTAGAAGCTGCTAGGTCCTGTGTGATCCTAGTTATGGCTACCTGATATTTAAATTGTTTCTTTCTTGCTTCTCCTAATATCTTTTCCTTGGTATGATAGTTCTGGAATTTAGCCACGATATTTCTGGGGGATTTAATTTTGGAGTTTCTTTCAGGAGGTGATCGGTGGATTGTTTCGATAAGTATTTTGCCTTCTGGGTCTAAAATATCAGGGCAGTTTTCTTTTATGATTTCCTGGAAGATAGTATCTAGGTTCTTTTTTTCATCATGGCTTTCAGGAAGCCCTATAATCCTTAGATTGTCTGTCCTAGATCTATTTTCCAGGTCAGTTGTTTTTCCTAGGAGATATTTCATGTTTTTCTCTATCTTTTCATTTTTTTTTTGTTTTTGTTCGACTGATTCTTGAAGTCTTGATGAGTCATTCATTTCCAATTGTTAGATTCTAATTTTTAATGTCTTATTTTCTTCAGTTACTGTTTTTAGTTCCTTTTGCAATTGACCATTTAAATTTTTTTGTTCATTGCTTTCTTTTTCCATTTTTTCTATTTTATTTTGCTGTGATCTCATTTCGTTTCCCCATGTTTCTTCTAACTCTCTTTTAAGATTTTTTATGCAATCTTCAAAGAAAGCCTTGTGATATGGAGACCAGTTTATGTCTCTCTTGGGGGCTTTTTCTGGAGTATTTTTTTACCTTTAGAGGCCTCAGGATTTGAGGTCTGTTCTTCCCTTTCTCCATAAAAGTTGTCTATGGTGAGATCTCTTTTTGGTTTTTTATTCATTTTTTTTAAGGTGCGAGGTCTGCTTAAGGCAAAGGTGGGACAGCTGCTTTAACTTGCCCTTGGGCAGTTCTGCAGATTGAATTATTTCTGGTGCTGATCAGTCTTGCTGATTGATTGATTACCCTAGGGTGTTGTGTAATGGCAGCTAGGTCCAATGCTCATTAGGGGTTCAGTGGTTCACAATCTACCCCCCACAAAAGGCAGACCCTCCAAACCACCTGCCCACAATCAGGACAGATTGGCCCAAGAGGCCCCTAGAAGACTCCCAGGTGTGTGAAAAACACAACGCTCCCACTCCTGTTCCGACTCCTGTGATGACTCCTGTGAGGACTCCTGTTCCAGCTCCCTGCTCCAGCTCCCTGCCCTGGTCTCCCTGTGCTGCAGTCTGGGTTCAGCAGACCACCCCCCTGCCTAATTAAAACAGACCTGTTTTGAAGTTTTTCCAGAGTATATTCTAGAATCGTGTTGTCCTCCAGATATTGTGGATTTTTTGCTTCAAAATCAGTGTAGAGGCTTCATATGTTGTTGGTTTGAGGGAAGGTTAGAGGAGGTTACAGAGACTCTTTTCTGATCTCCGCCACCATGGCTCCACCCCCGGAAGGAAGCTATCCCTCTCTCACTTTGTATTGTTTCTCTTTTTTTTTCTCTTTTCTTATTTTTCTTTCTCTCTTGATCAATTTTTTTCTGCCTCTCTGTTTCTCTTCCTCTCTCACACTCTGTCTATTTGTCTTTCTGTCTGTTTGTCTCTGTCTCTCTCCCTCTGCTTTTCCACTCTTTCTTCCTCTCCCTCCATCCCTCTCTCACTTTGTATTTTTTCTCTTTTTTTCCTCTTTTCTTATTTTTCTTTCTCTCGATCCATTTTTTCTGCCTCTCTGTTTCTCTTTCTCTCTGACACTCTGTCTCTGTCTCTTTGCCTGTCTCTCTCTCTTGCCTACTTCTTGGTGTTTTTCTGCCTCTGTTCCTTTCTCTCTGTTCTCTTTCCCTCTCTGGCTCTCTCTTTCCCTCTGACACTTGCTTTCTGTCCTTTTTTCTCTCCTGGCTCACACTGGCTCCATCTCTCTGGCCCTGGCTCTGTCTTTTGTGTCTCTTTTTCTCTATATATCTTTGAATACTTCTTTCTATCTCTTGCTCACTCTCTTACTCTCTGACTCCTCCCTTCTCTCTGGGCCTGTGTCTCTCTTTGTGTCTCTCTCCTCTTTCTCCCCTCTTCTTCTCTGCTTCTTTGACTCTCTTTCTTTCCCTTATTTTGACTCTTGGACTCCCAGATTCTCTCTTTCTGTCTCAATCTCTGTCTTTCTCTGTCTCTGTCTCTCTCTTTTTGTCTCTGTCTCTCAGACTCTCTGTTTCTTCTTTTTTTTTTCACTCTGTCAGTCATTCTCTGACTCTCTGTTTTCTTCTCCCTAGCTCTGCATGTTTTTCTTTTTCTGTCTGTCTCTGTCTTTCTGGCACATCTCTCATTCTCTCTCTCCCTACCTCCTTCTGTCTGTTTCTCCATTTCTCTTATTTTTTATGTCTATTTCTGAACCTACCTACCTACCTTCCTTCCTTCTTTTCTTCCTTCCTTCCTTCCTTCTTCCTTTCCTCCCTCCCTGCCCCCTCTCTGTCTCTCTGTCTCTCTCTCTGTTCCCCCCATCTCTGTCTTTGGATCTGGCTTTATATCATTGATTCTGCTTCTCTCTGTCCCTCCAAAGCGCTTTTTCTTTCTCACTCTCTTTCTCAATTTCTGGCTCTCCTCTGTATCTAGCTGTCTGTCTCTCCAAGAAAGAGACACACTCTCACACACAAAGGGTGGGGGGGGAGGGGGAGAGAGAGACAGAGGGACAGAGACAGACACAGGGACAGAGACAGACAAAGAGAGAGAGAAATTGTAATTCATTTTTTGATGTGTGGATTAATTAAATGTATATTTTAGCACTTTAATTTAGCTGTTGCTACATATTATGGCCACTGAGGAAAGCACTCACTCAATTTTTGAAATTTAGTCCAAATAATAGACACGGATTTTAAACAGAAGCTGGGAGAAATCCTTTCTTTTTTCTCTTTTTTTTTTTAAATTTGAGATTTGGCAGAAGGGATTGTGTGAGATACAATTCTTTGTGATTGTGAGGGCCTCTTTGAGAGAGAGAGAGAGAGAGAGAGAGAGAGAGAGAGAGAGAGAGAGAGAGAGA
>JAJPUD010027587.1:0-14424 GCA_023553655.1 Myrmecobius fasciatus | reverse complement strand
CCAGTTCCAATTGTTCAGTGAAGAAAGCCATATACAGCTAGAGAGAGGTATATGAAATGTGGACCACAACATAACATTTTCATGCTCTCTATTGATGTTTGCTTGCATTGTGTTTCCTTTCTCTGATTTTCTTTTTTTTTCTTGTAGACAGGATTTTTCTTGCATAACTTGTCAAGTATTTCAACATTATTAACATGTAGTGGACTTCCTGCCATCTAGGGGATGGGAGGGGACTTGGGGTAAAATTTGTAATGGAAAGCTTTGTAAAGATCAATGCTGAGGAACTACCCATACATATGTTATACAAATAAAAAGATTTAATAAAAAATGTCATTACAGTCAAGCTAAACTGTATCTACAATCTATAAATATACCCCAACAAAGATACAGTTCTCAAGAGTTAAAGATATCGTCTTCCCATATAGGGATGTAAACATTTTAACTTTTAAAAATGGGGATTTTGTTCTTCCCTTTTTACCTTTTTATATTTCTCTTGAATTCTGTTCAGTGCTGGTCTTTCATCAAAAATGAATGAAAATCCATTATTTATTTGATTGAATGTCTATCTTTTTTTCCCTGAAAGATAATGCTTAATATTACTGGATAGCTGATTCTTGGCTGAAGTCCTGGTTTCTTTGCTCTCCAGGTTCTGGAGGCTACTAGGTGCTGGATAATCCTGATTATAGCTCCTTTATATTTTGATTGTTTCTTTCCAACTACCAGCAATATTTTCTCCTTGATCTGATAATTCTGGAATTTAGCTACAATATTCCATGGTTATTAGTTAATAATTTGATTAATGATTCCTGATCTCTTTCTTTAGAGATGACCTGGGATTGATGTCAGCAATGGATATAAGCAACATATGGATCTAAATATCTGAACATAATTATTTTATGTTTAATTTATGGCTGTTCTTCAACTCTTTTCATCGTTCCCTAACTCAACATATCACACACTGGGCACTTCTGAGAAGCACAAAGAGACCAGTAGCCCTAACTATGCAGACTTGGAAGTGAGGCACATGCCAGGATGGTTTAGGGGAATGATATTCAAACATACTGAATTGTATGTTGTCTTTGTTCTTTAATGCTTTCATGACATCACAAAAACTTGCTATTTAAAATTTACTGTTTGTTCCATTATGATAAAAGGTCTTAGTGATTTTTCATGGCTAAACAGGAAGAGTTTCTAGGAAATATAGACTTAAACAATTAAGTTATCTGGAAACCAGATCCTGAGATGTCTCTTATGAAGTAATGTAGAAAGCAGTTCAATTCCATATATATCAAATTGTTTTTTTTTATGACTCAGTAATTAAAAATCAAAGTTTCCATGAACAAAGTTATCTGTTATTTAAGCTTTCAAAGATTCTTGTATGATTTTGGTATGGGATTTTCACATAAATAAAAATAACCAAATATGCTCAACTTCTGCACACCAAATGTCATGGAAAATTTAAACGCACAACTGAAAACATCCGATTAAATGTCATTAGAACATTTCTTAAAGTAATTAAAGAGAATGAGGAACTTCTCATTTTAATGACTTTCGTTATACAGTCCTTCATTCCTCCCTAAAACAGAATAAACAAAAAAAGTTCTCAGATTTTTCTGAAAATGCCAGGAGTTAAATAATTATATTCTTCTTTCTCATTATGTCTTCTCTTTTCATAAGTGAAAGACTTCATGATCTTGTAAACTGTCAATTTTTAAAGCAGCTATCTTAACAAGTAATGATTAGATTGTCAGGTGAAAAATGTCAATCTCTGGTGGATCCTGAGTCCTGAGATCTAAGAAATGAGTCAGTGTAGATGTGACAGAGTAAACACCAAATCTCAAGAACAGAGGGCCTACAGAAATTGTATTTCATTGTTTAAAGATGCCAAAAATATTATTTGCAATGGGAGAGGAGGGGAACAAAAAGGAGGAAGAAGGCATTGAGCCTTTAGGGAATTCCAGTTTTGGCATGTGCACCAGCTTTTGAAAATTAAGAGACCTAATAAGCTAATATCTTCTCCTGGCCCACCCACCTATGGAGTACTTATGAATGGAGACATGCAGTCCTCCTAGGATATGTACAAGTATAATATCTTGGCACAAATGCCCCTTTAGAAATCTTCCAAAAGATTTCACACTTACTGGGCACCGAGTTATTTGTGAAAGTTGCAAATGCATGTGCCAAGAATGTTCACAGGGAAAGGAGGGAGCTTGGCAGGGCTTCAAGAGAAAACTGACTTGTCACAATTCCCAGTAAAGCAGGCAGCATAAACTCATCAGTTTTTGTCTGCATATAGGGACTCCTGATGGAGTATAAAGTACTGGGGTTGCTTAATTGCAACAGTATGTGGAGCTTGCAAGCCTTTCTTGTATGAGTAGAGCCTGATGTGTGGATGTTCTGTTCTAATGTAAGAAAAATCTAACCCCAAAAAGATGTCGAATTAGAATTTTGGAGTATATGACATCTTATTTACAAGCTGCTTCAGGTGAGAGATCTGTGGCTTGTCATAAGGCTATGAGTTACAGAAATAAAAGAATGTCCTTCAAGATCAAGAGGGCTGATCTCTACAATACACTTCAACAAATAGGTATTAAGCACCTATTTACCATAGAGTCAGAATGATGGATAAAGAGACAACTTTTAAATCAGAAAACCTGAATTCAAGTCTTATGTCTGCTGTCTTTGTGACACTGAGAAAAATCATCTAACCTCTTAGTTTCCCAGGTGACCCTCTAAGACTGTAAAATTTCAGGGGTCTTACTGATCAGTACCAGGGAGAAACTTTCCATGTAGGGAATACCATATGCTGATGAAATTGCAGTTCTAGATACCCCCAAAAATAAAAATTTCTAATATATTTACTGAGACATGACTAGGCATATGAGGGTGGAATATGGCCAGTAATGATACATGAAGGAGTCTGGAAAATCTGGATTCAAATTCTGGTTTTGAAATTTTCTAACTTAATGACTTGGAACAATCAACCAACCAACAAACATTCATTAAGTGCCCAGTATCCCAAGTGTTAATCTAGGCACTGGAAATACCAAGAAAAAAATGAAAGTGTTTTTGCATTCAAAGACCAAACTATGTAAACTTTTTAAACCTCAGTTGTCTCATTTGTAAAATGGAGATAATATCATTCATATGAGTCTAAGAAGTTTATTGTGAGGTTTAAAGGAGAAAATATAAATATAAAATTTTTTCCCTGAGGCAATTGGGGTTAAGTGAGTTGCTCAATGTCATACAACTAGGAAATGTTAAGTATCTGAGGCCAGATCTGAATCAAGTCCTCCTGATTTTAAGGCTGGTGTTCTACCCACTATGCCACCTAGCTGCCCCCAAGGAAATCTTGAAGGAGGGAAAAGGACCCACATGTGCAAAAATCTTTGTAGTAGCTATTTTTGTTGAAGCAAAGAATTTTAAAATGAGTAGATGCCCATTAATTGGGGATGGCTGAACAAGTCGTAGTATATGAAGGTAATGGAATATTACTGTTCTATAAAAATTATGAACAAGCTGATATTAAAAAGGCCTGGAAAGATTTATATGAATGGATGCTGAGTGAAACAAACAGAACCAGGAATGCATTATATACAATAATAACAAAAATGTGTGATGATAAAATATGAAAGTCTTGGTTCTTAATGATTCAGTGATCCAAAGTGAACCCAAGAGACTTTGGACAGAAAATTCCATCTGCATTCAGAAAAAATAACTAAGGAGACTGAAAGTAAATCAACATATGCTTTGTTCACTTCTTTTGTCTTTTTTTTTAATTTTTCCCATAGATTTTCCCTCTTGCTTTAATTTTTCTCTCCCAACATAGTTCATAAAATAATGTGTATTAAAAATAAATAACTTTAATAGAAAAAAAAGACTTGAGTTCAAAATCTACCTCAGATCCTAACAGGTTTTGAGACAATGGGCAAGTAACCTGACCCCCTATCTACCTCAGTTTCCTCTTTTGTACCAAGGGGATAATAATAACATCCATCTCCCAGAATTATTGTGGAAATCAAATGAGATAACATATAAAATGCTTCACATATTTAAAAGTGATATATGAATAGTATTATTACTCTTGGTAGCAGTAATAGTAGTAATAGTAGTAGTAGTAGCAGCAGCAGCAGACATAGTAACAGTAGTAGTAGTAGCAGTAATAATAACAGCAGACAGATGTAGTAGTAGTACTACTGCTACTAATAGCAGTAGCAGCAGCAGCAGCAGCAGCAACAGTAATAGTAGTAGATGACAAATAGGAAACACCAATGACTGAGATACAAGTGTGAAGGAGGAAGCCATGTCTCTAACCTCTGTGCATCTTCTCATTATAGATTCATAGTGATTGCAAACAAGTCTACCCTGTCCTGGTCCCACATGGAGTGCAGTATATATTGATCATGCATTCTCCAGTAGAACTGTAGCCTTTCTAACTCATTGTCATCTGCTTGTCCCATGTTGTTTTAATTCAATATTGTCCCCTACTATTGTGGTTGTACAGATTGTCATCACTGCCAGACACAGCTATGATGAGCATGAGTGTCTAGAGAGATCCTTATAGCTCCTTCTTCAATTAGAGTCATGTGATTATAGATTTAGCGATTGCAAGAGTCTTAAGTTCAAATGGCACAGCTGGTCAGGAACATTAAATGCCATCAAATCCACATTTTATAAATGATAAAACTGAGACACAGAAAGGCTAGGGGACTTATCACAATAAATAAATTATGTAGTAAGTGATAAACATGGGATTTGAACCTATGTGTGGCAATTTAAAAGTTTGAGAACCATAATTTCTGGGCAACTTGATCATGTTATTAATAATTGCAGCATTTTAAGAAAAAAAATGGCCATTTGGCCTGCTCTTTCTTCCACCAAAGATAATCATGGCAGATGGCTCATGGCTTAGTTACCCATTGGAAAAAGGGTGTTCCAAAGAGTAGAAATCAATTCTGATTTGCTAATAATTGAGAGGATGAATATTACAATGAACCTAGACAAATGAACTTTGATAATGCCATTTACTTCTAAATTACCCCCAGCTTTAGACCTGTTCCAACCTATTACCCCACCCAAACCTGAATAGAGCATGATTCCCCCATCCACCTGGGTAGGATCTGAACAAGATTAAGAAACTTTATCCAATTCTTTGAGGTGGTTTTTGTTAGTCAATTTGTAGTTCAATTCAAGATCTTGAATTGAATCAGCATTTATTAGAGAAAAGAGAATGCCAGTGAACATGGAATCTGATTTTAGTCATGTAAAAGCATTAATAAAGTGCCATTTTATTCCTATTCCAGTTAATGGCAAGTTAAGAATGTCCTGTTTGTCCACACGGCTTTGTTGTTTTTACCAGAAAATGTTAGTTTTCGTATCTGATCAATAAATACTAAAAAGAAAAAAGAAAAGAAAGAAAAGAAACTTAATCCAATATTACTGTCAGCAATGTCCTTCAAGAGATTGAAGTTTTAAAATCAGGACTTTAGACGAAGGTGAAATTCTGGATTTCCCCAAATCTTTGGTTATTAATAATCATTTATTTAATAAATATTCCTAATGTCTATGTCCAGAGCTTTATCCACATACTATGTCTTCAGATGTGGTAAAGAGGCCCTCTCTTTCCCAAAGGAAAAGAAGTGACCTCTGCAATTTCTCATTACTTTTAAAACCTATAAGTTTTGGATTTTTGTTTTGGTTTTGTTTTGTTTTGTTTTTTTATTTCTTCTACTTGCTATACTACTTTCAGAAAGACAAAAAAAGTCCTGAAACACCTAGTTATCAGACTTAGAGTGGAAAAAATACTTGGCAGTGGTTCTATTTCCCATAAACAAGATATCTCTCCTGAGCCTTTTGGGAGTTGAAATGACTTTCCTTTATAGGAGAGTCCTTGCCCTAGGAACCAAACTCTCTGGAACACATAGTCCCAGCTGTGTGCTAGTGTCTTCAGGCATGAATTTGCTTTTTGAACTTTATGCCCTTATCACTTGTTTCTGTATCTCTTTCAGAACTTATGTTAACTTTACTGTCTAGTCTATATAAAAAACAAAGCAAAGATTTCAGGGAAAAGTGAACTTTTTTTTAAGCTTCCCCAATATTTTCCTTAAAAAAGTGTAACCATTTTAATTGTAAGTGGGATATCAAAAAACATTTTCTTGGACTACAAACTCAAAATAAATTTATAGTATGATATTTCAACCAATTGGTCTAAATTTAGAGATAAATATTGCCCAAATATAGGGCAGCTAAGTGGCTCAGTTGATGAGTACAAATCCTGAAATCAGGAAGACCTAAGTTTAAATATGGTTGTGTGATACTCACTAATTGTGTGACAATGAGCAAGTCACTTAACCCTGTTTGTTTCAGGGTCTATATCTGTAAAATTGAGCTTGGGGAAGGAAATGGTAAACCATTCTAATGCACTTGCCAAAAAAAAAACTCGAAGGGATCATGAAGAGCTGAATATGGCTGAACATGAATTCAGAAACAGAGATTATATAGTCCCTTTGTATATTGCCTAGATCGGACATACATATCTATGGTATTGTGTTCAGCCCTGGATGCCATAATTTAGGAAGGCTATTCATAGCTATAGAGGGTCCAAAGGAGGGTAAATAGGCAAACAGTTTCGAGATCAAAAATGCCAGTTTCTGAAGTTGAGGGTTTTTTTGTTTTGTTTTGTTTTGTTTTGTTTTGTTTTTTTATTAAAGCTTTTTATTTGTATAACATATGTATGGATAGTTCCCCAGCATTGATCTTCACAAAGCTTTCCATTACAAATTTTACCCCCAGTCCCCTAGATGGCAGGAAGTCCACCACATGTTAATAATGTTGAAATACTTGACAAGTTATGCAAGAAAAATCCTATCTACAAGAAAAAAAAAGAAAATCAGAGAAAGGAAACACAATGCAAGCAAACCTCAACAGAGAGCATGAAAATGTTATGTTGTGGTCCATATTTCATATCCCTCTCTCTAGGTGTATATGGTTTTCTGCAGTGAACAATTGGAACTGGTTTGAGGCAATTCTTTGTTGCAGAGAGCCATGTCCATCAGAATTGATCATCATGTAATATTGTTGTTGTTGTGTATGATGATCTCCTGGTTCTGCTCATTTCACTCAGCATCAGTTCATGAAAGTCCAGGCTTCTCTGAAATCGTCGTGCTGGTCGTTTCTGAGTCCTGAGTG
Source organism: Myrmecobius fasciatus (assembly GCA_023553655.1). NCBI lineage: Eukaryota > Metazoa > Chordata > Mammalia > Dasyuromorphia > Myrmecobiidae > Myrmecobius > Myrmecobius fasciatus. Next base: position 7,236 of record JAJPUD010027587.1, on the reverse strand, counting down.
CCTTAGATAAACTCCAGGTGTTTGGAGTTTGGAGTTTCTGCCACCCTGAGCTGAGTCCCACCCTCACTTTCGGGTTGCACCCAGTAGACTGTTTACCCCTCTGCCCGAGTTAAACAGACCTGATATAAAGTTCTTCAGAGGTAACTGGAAGCAGTGTCCAAATATTTCTGGATTCGTTGACTTGAAGATCAGTTCAGAGGCTTGTTTTATTGTTGATTTGAAAGAAGATTGAAGGAAGACATAGAGAGTCACGTTTTCACTCCGCCATCTTGGCCCCACCCCCCTGAAGTTGAGGGTTTTTACCCTTCATCAGAAGTAACTTGAGGAATAGGTGGAAAGTAGGGCATGTTAGCTATTTTTAAGTATGTGGAAAATTGTCATGTGGAATAAGGATGGTTATTCTCTTTGGTTCTAGACATTAGATTAAGGATCAATGGTAAAGCGATATACAAATATAGAAACAGATTTGACTTGTCTAAAATCTTCTCAAGATAAGTTATTCAAGAAAGTGGAGTCTGCTGCCTTAATCTTTCCCACTATTGCCTTTTTATACATATTCAAGCAGAATTCAGGTGACTATTTGAAAATTATATTATGGTGGAGATCTCAGTATTATTATAGTTTCAACTACATGGCCTCAGTGATCTTTCAACTCTCAAGACACTGTAGTTGATTGATTCTGTGAATATATTTTCTTCAACCACCCCAGAATCTCTTTGTTATTCTGTGTCCTCATGTAGCTGGATGCCTAAGCTAATAGAACTAATTCTGATTTTCATATTAATCACTGGTAACAGCTTTATTTTATTTGGAAGTTAGATCTTTCATAATTGTATAGCATGCAGTAAGAAGCATTGTCACCTAAGAAGTCACAAGAAGTTCAAAGACTGAAGGGAGGAAGTGGGAGAGGGAAGGACCACAGAGAATGGTGGGGAAGACCTTGGTGGAATGGACATATGAGAACAACTCATTCCATAAAGGTGACTGAAGCAGGCACTGTCAAGTGCTTATAGTACTGAAGATGCCAGGGTCAGACACTACATCCTGAGTCAGCACTGCATCCTGAGTCATTGCCAGTCATCCTTATTGACTCTGGAAGATAGAATGGGACTAAATACATTGAAGAACTCTGACTCACTGAAATCCAGTTCACACAGAAGTCAAGACATCATGCCTTGATGTCATTTGCCCTCAAAAACTAAGAACAATAAATATTGCTTCACTCTCCACCCTCCAATAAGAGAGGAGAGGCAATTGAGGACATTGGGTATCAAAGCTGAGGATAATCAGCTTAGTGATGACTTTTCAAATGATAAGGGACTGTGATATTCCTAGAATAAAAACCAAACAGTGCAGCTGATGAAAAAGGAGAGAATTTCATTAGATATGAAACTCAGTGGGTCTAGAAATAAGAGGCAGTGTGGTTCCATGGAAAGAGAAATAAATTTGGAGCCAGACGATCTAGATTTGAGTTCAGGATCTATTTCTTATGACCTGAGTGACTTAGAATAAACTTCTCTACTCACATTTCTCTGTGAAATGAGTAGAAACCTTCAAGATTTCTTCAAGGTCCAAATCAAGTGTCCTAAAGGGGAGCTGCATTTATACACAGTTTTCTAAAACCGTCCCAGCTACAAGAGTTCTACTTGGACTATTAAAGTGTCATTGTTTAGTACCACTCCCAACACCCTTCACACATTAGCAAATAATGTAGCAGAATAGATACTTCTGAATCAAAAGTAAAGAAATCCAGATTTTGGTACTCATTCTGCCAAAATCAATTTTGGTAGATTGGGCAAGTCATATCCTTTTTGTGAATTCCTTTTCCTCATATTTAAAGAAAAGGTATTAGACCAGGTCTCCACAGAATCATTGACTTTGAAGCTAGAAATGGCTCAGAGACAATCTGATAAACTTGCTCGTTATTTATTTGCTAGAAGTGAGGACTGGGAAGATTCAGTGATCACTAAATAATAATCAATTAACGAGCATGTCAGCTAAGTATTATAGCAGGAAGAGAGTTGAACCTGAAGATGGGAAAACCCGAGTTCAAATTGGACTTTAGGTACAAGCTCTGTGATTTTTCTTCTTCTAGTCTCAGTTCACTATTTTATAAATGAATCCAAAAGTTGAACCTGGAGTCAAGAAAATCTAAACTCAAATCTGGTTTCAAACTTTTACCTGTTATATAGCCCTGAGCAAGTTGCTTAAGCTCTCTTAATGTTAAATCCCCATCTCTAAAATAGGGATAATAACAGTACTAACTTCCCACAGTTGTAATAAGGTTAAAATGAGGTAATACTTTTTTGTTTTTGTCTTTTTTTTGTTTTTTTTATTAAAGCTTTTTATTTTCAAAACATATGCATAGATAATTTTCGACATTAATCCTTGCAAAATCTTATGCCCCCAATTTTTTCCCTCCCTTCTTCCCACCCCACCTCCACTAGACAGCAGATAATCTAATGGATCTTAAACATATGCAATTCTTCAATACATGTTTCCACAATTAATAAGCTTAACTAGAAAAATCAGATCAAAAAGGAAAAAAAAATTAGGAAAAAAACAAAATGCAAGCAAACAACAACAAAACAAGTAAAAATACTATATTATGATCCCCACTCTGTTCCCACAGGCCTCTCTTTTGGATGCAGATGACTCTCTTCATCCCAAGACCATTGGAACTGTTCTGAATCATGAGATAATAAGTATAAAGAACTTTGTTAATCTTAAAGTTAGTGAGAAGAAGGAGGAGGATGTGCTTCCTATACCAGCACTGACATAGGTACTGAAAATAAAGAGCAAAAAAAAAAAAAAAAACCAAAAACCCTGCACTCAAGGAGTTTATCTTCCATTTGGAAAACATATTTTCTATTTTTATATAAATTAATATGGCTGGTTATTGTTAGTTGTAATTGAGATATAATAATATAAAATATAGAAATAATGATTTTAATATATATATAAAACAACATTATACATTATAATAACATATTATAGCAATAGCAATATAGCTCTATAGCAATGCATAATAAAGGCAAAAATATTTGAGGAAGACATTACTAAGCGGATAGATGACTGTTTTCAGAAGTTAGTGTTCTTCCCATGATTTAAAGTTTTTGTTCACCTTTAATATTCTAGAATTTTATTTCTCTAATGCCAATGAATGTCCTGCTGGATTTCCATGTCATGGCTGCTTACATAGATATTTCCTTTCTGTCTAAGATAGGAACAGAAGGGAAGAGGTATTCTTTAAGTAAATACACTATGAAATTCCGCAATAGAATAATATCGAGCTGTCATTAATATAGTGTTTTAGGCTTTATTAAGCCATTTCAACATATTATTTCATTTGAATTTCATGATCAATCCAGAGAGTATTTGTATTGCCTCCATTATTCAGAAAGGCCTCAGAATCACATTGTTCACAGTCACATAGCACACAATTACTCAATATTGAAGGAAGAATTTAGAATCAATTTTTCTCTAGACACGTTTCTGTACACTTTTTTCTATTTAACATGCTACCTCATTGTAAACCTACTTGTGACAAACAAGAAATTATCAGAAAACAGAGGCCAAGTATTGCCCATTTCTACTCAACACACACTAGCCCAGATGACCAGAAGTCCCTTTGTTTTCTATTAGACCCTAGATATAGGATAACAATTTAGATCTGAAAAGGACCTCAAAGGCTATTTAGTCCAATTACCTCCTTTTGTGAATAAGAAAGCTCAAATTTAGAGAAGTTAAATGACATCTCTAAAGTTTCACAAAAATAAGATACTGAGACAGGATATGAAGCCAAATCCTTTGATTCCAGAGTTCCTACTTTCTGTATTTTAACAAATTACCACACAGAGGCAAAACTTTTTTTTTCATGGCTATTAAACCTTATACAAAAATGACTCTCATGTGAATAAATCACAGAACTCTGCTGATATTTAGTTATATAGTCTCTCTAGGACTTCCATGCTGGTAAAGAAAAACAACTTTTGGATTCAGGCCCCAGAATCTGTGTCCAATATGACTTGTCATTGGACTGACAACAAATGTTCTTCCTGCCAAAAAAAGAGGGACAATTTCAAGGATCCACTCTACTGAAAATCCCTCTGCCTCCACAGCTGGGAATCAGCTAATGAGACTCCTGGAATGGTTTGAGTTAAGTACCAACTATTTGTCCTCCAATGCAAAATGACCACATGCAATCTGACATGTTTGTGCAGGGTAATTAACAGCATCTGTCCTGGAAAGGCCTGCTCAGCAGAGGGCTACATGCATCACAATGTCAGCCACACACTGCATGATTCCAATACATGGGATGGCCCTGTATACCACAAGAGAATCTCACATTGTCTACATATTTTACAGCCTGACTATCCCATGCATTTTCATTTCATTAAATGTGAGAGTTACAATAGAGTTAGATATTCAAAAGCACTGGCTCTGGTGACACAAGATATGGGTTCAAATTCTACCTGTGACACTTACTGTTTGGGTAACTCTGGGCAAGTCATTAACCTATTCAAGACTCTATTTTCCATCTGCAAAATGGGGATAACAACCTCTACTTCATTATGAGGATAAAATGAGATCACATGTAAAGCATTTCATAGCCATTAAAATGCTACATGTATGCTAGATATTATGATTATTGTTCATAATAATAAATGCTTAAAACCATGCCTGACACACTGCTCCTTAACAAATGTTTATTTGCTTTTTTTTAAATGCTAGATGGTAGCTATTGATTTTGCCTCCCACTTCTGAAATAGAGGAAAACACTGTGTAACCCTTAAGGCCCTGTAGAAATGTGAGTTATTATAATAGTTCTTATTATTTCCCTATTATGTGTAAGACATTTTATGTACAGGGGAAAAACATTCCCTCTCCTTATAAACTTTCCTTCTAAATGATTGTAAAATGAAAATTAAGCACTTATTCCTTGATTCTTTATACTCACTCAGAGACTTTTATGAAGAATAATGAAGATCCTTAGGAGAAAGGAAGAAAATATATTATAATTTCATAAGGATTAAGTAAATATTTTATTGTATACCTACTAATCATAAGGAATTGTGTAAGGTACTGTGAAGAACATGAAATCAATTTTTTTTGGTTTTTTTTTTGGTTTTTTTTAATTTTATTTTATTTGCATAACATATGTGTAGGTAATTCTTCAACAATAACCCTTACATAGCTTTCCGTTACAAATTTTTCCCGCGAACTCCCCACCCCTCCCCTAGATGGCAGGATATCCACTACATGTTAATTATGTTAAAATATTGGCAAATCGAATATATGTATACATATTTCCAAACTTATCATTGCTGTGCAAGAAAAATCTTATCTACACAAACGATATATCAGATAAAGGAAACACAATGTAAGCAAACATCAATCAAGGAGTATGAGAATGTTATGTTGTGGTCCACATTTCGCATCCCTCTCTCTGGGTGTATATGGCTTTCTTCAGTGAACAATTGGAAGCGGTTTGAAACATTTCATTGTTGAAGAGAGCCATGTCCATCAGAATTGATCGTCATATACTACTGTTGTTGCCGTGTATAATGATCTCCTGGTTCTGCTCATTTCACTCAGCATCAGTTCATGTAAGTGTCTCCAAGCCTCTCTGAAATCATCTTGCTGGTCATTTCTTACAGAACAATAATATTCCATAACATTCATATACCATAATTTATTCAGCCATTCTACAATTGAAGGGCATCTATTCAATTTCCAGTTTCTAGCCACTACAAAAAGGGCTGCCACAAACATTCTTGCACATGTGGTGCCTTTTCCTTCCTTTATGATTTCTTTGGGATATAAACCCAATAGAAATGCTGCTGGGTCAAAGGGTATGCACAGTTTGATAACTTTTTGAGCATAGCTCCAAATTGTTCTCCAGAATGGCTGTATCCGTTCACATCTCCACCAACAATGCATCAGTGTCCCAGCCCTCCCACAACCCCTCCAACATTCATCATTAACTTTTCCTGTCATTTTAGCCAATCTGACAGGTGTGAAGTGGTACCTCAGGGTTGTCTTGATTTGCATTTCTCTGATCAACAGTGATTTGGAGCACCTTTTCATATGACTATAAATAGTTTTAATTTCATCCTCTGAAAATTGTCTGTTCATATCCTTTGACCATTTATTGATTGGAGAATGGCTTGAATTTTTATAAATATGAGACAATTCTCTATATATTTTAGAGATGAGACCTTTATCAGAACCCTTAAATGTAAAGATGATTTCCCAATTTATTGCTTCCCTCCTAATCTTGTCTGCATTGATTTTGTTTGTACAAAAACTTTTTAACAATATAGTCAAAGTTATCTATCTGGTTTTCAATTAAGAGTTCCAGTTCTTCTTTGGACATAAATTTATTCCATCTCCACAGGTCTGAGAGGTAAACTATATTATGTTCCTCTAACTTGTTTACAAAATCACTCTTTATATCCAGATCATGAACCCATTTAGATCTTATCTTGGTATGTGGTGTTAGATGTGGGTCAAGCCCTAATTTCTTCCACACTAATTTCCAGTTTCCCCAGCAGTTTTTGTCAAATAGTGAATACTTATCCCAAAAGCTGGGGTCTTTGGGTTTAAAAAACCAAATTGCTATAGTTATTGCCTAGTTTGTCTTGTGATTCTATCCTATTCCACTGATCGACTACTCTATTTCTTAGCCAGTACAAAATGGTTTTGATAACCGCTGCTTTATAATATAGTTTTAGATCTGGTACAGCAAGTCCACCATCTTCAGCCTTTTTTTTTTCATTAATCCCCTTGAAATTCTTGACCTTTTGTTTTTCCAAATGAACTTTGCTACTATTTTTTCTAGATCTGTAAGATAATTTCTTGGGAGTTTGATTGGTATGGCACTAAATAAGTAAATTAGTTTGGGTAGTATTGTCATTTTTATTATATTCGCTCGTCCTACCCATGAGCATTTTAAGTTTTTCCAATTGACTAGGTCTGATTTTATTTGTGTGGAAAGTGTTTTGTAGTTTAGTTCATATAGCTCCTGACTATCCCTTGGCAGATAAATTCCCAAATATTTTATACTATCAACAGTTATTTTGAATGGAATTTCTTTTTGTATCTCTTCTTGCTGAATCCATCTGGTCCTGGAGATTTTTTCTTAGGGAGTTGATTAATAGCTTGCTCTATTTCTTTTTCCGAAATAGGGCTATTTAAATAATTTATTTCCTCTCCTGTTAATCTGGGCAATCT
>JAJPUD010027586.1:0-15428 GCA_023553655.1 Myrmecobius fasciatus | reverse complement strand
GAGAGGGAAAACAAAATGCAAGCAAACAACAACAGAGTGAAAATGCTATGTTGTGGTCCACACTCACTTCCCACAATCCTCTTTCTGGGTGTAGATGGCTCTCTTCATCATTGAACAATTGAAACGGGTTTAAAACATCTCGTTGTTCAACATTCATTCTTGCAAAACCTTGTGTTCCCAATTTTTCTCCCTCCCCCCCCCAGACAGCAAGTAATCCAATATATGTTAAACATGTACAATTCTAAAACATGACCCCCTAAACCTTCTCTTCTTCAGGCTAACATCCTTTTAAATTACCCAATTAAAACACCCAATTAAATTGCTTTAATTGACCTCCTGCCACATGGTTTCTAGATCTCTCCCAATCCCAGGCAAACTCCCTGGGTCCCAACCCTCTCTTCACATGCTCCTTTACAAATGAGAACAATATTATAGCATTTTACATTCCAAAATCTCTTCTAATTTTGATGTTCTGTTGTTCTTAAAATCCTATAACGGGAACCCAAGGGGGTGGGATGGGCTGGTCTCTCCTGCATGGGTGGAGGAAAGGGGGAGGCTTGCAACACAGAAGCTCTGACTCCTGGTACTTCCCTCCAGGTGCAGACCACAACCATGTGTGTGTCTGTCAGCCTCAGCGGCTCCGTGGTCCTAGGCTGCCTCTTTACCCCCAAGCTTCACATCATCCTCTTCCAGCCACAGAAGAACGTAGTGAGTCACCGAGCACCTACCAGCCGCTTCAGTGTCACAGCTGCTGGCTCCAGCATCTCCCACGGTCAGTCTGTGCACCCTGGACCTCCTGGCAATCCCAGACCAAGAGCTCTGTCCATCCCCCTCCAGCCTCCCATCATCATAGAATTCCCATAAATATTTCTTAGGGTCATAGGTAATTCCTCATTCCTGAATCCCAATCTCCAGGTCTGTATCCCGGTCTGTATCCACTCTCCCCTCGATACCAGCTGTTGCCCCATTATGCTCCCTCCACTCCAGTTCATTTTCCTTTATTCTCCTGAACTCTGAAGACATTCTCAGGTCACCATGTGTGGTATCTTATTTTTTTTTGAGAGAAATAGAATGGTTGCTCACTGAGAATAGAACAGAAAGAAAAAGGAAGGAGTTATAAAGAAGAGAAGTCTCTGTAACAGGAGACCCCTAGTTTAAAGACCCTTTGAACCATCCCTGAAATTCACCACCACAGAGAGGATTCCTCTGAGTCCAAGAAAGATGCCCCTTGGAGAGGAGATGCTCTCTCCTGCCCTAGGTGATTCATGAAACTCCTTGTCCCCACTACTAACCTCTCTGCTTTCTCTCCCTAGGCTCTGGCTCCCAGTTTGTCCCTACAGTATGTAATGGCCGGGAAGTGGTGGATTCTACAACTTCATCACTCTGAGGGCTGAGTCTCAAAACAACTCAGCTCTATGATTAGAGATGGGGAGGTAGCACAGGGCCTTATTCCCCAGGACCCAAGCAGATGAACATTGGAACATTGCAATAACCCCGAATCACCTCATTTCTCTGACCCAAACATTGTCATCTCCCCTAATCCCCATAGGTTGTCATAACAACCTAACCCCATCCTACCTCCCAACTTTGGCCCAGGGTCAGAAGCTGCTGGAGAATGTTGGGAGCATAGGGTGCCCAATAGACCATGGCATTGGCTTAGTTTGAACCAACAGCATCAAATGGAAACCCTGAGAGAGGGACTGGGGTTGGGGAGGTGGATTTGACAAAAGTGGAGATGCTAAAGACCTAGGATCAAAGGAACGCAGTCCCCAAATGGGAGGGAAATAGAGAAGCCAGGCTCTCCCCAATCCTTGCTACATCAAAGGTGCTTCAAGCTCTGGGCCCAACTCCTAATCCCTACTTTATGTCCTAGGGCTTTTAATTTTTTATATATTATTCTAAGGGTGGGAGGAGGGAGCACCCCGTCTTCCTGAAAAAATAATGTATCCTGTGGTTTATTTTGTAATTTCTGTAAATAAAATTTTTTTTAATCCAAACCCATAGCCTTTCTGCACATTAATCAAAAGAGTAGGGACACAGGAGGGGAATTTCTATATAATGGATAGGATACTTAGATGATAGCATTCTTTGTGACCAGGAGGGCCACAGGGAGCCAAGACCATAATATCATCAGTTGTTACTGCTGGCTCCTGGCTCCTGGCCCAGAAGAGCTTTCTCTGGGTAAGGCAGCCCAAACAATGCAATGTTTATACCAACCTCCCAGAATTGGGTGACGTGGGAAGAAGCAGAGGACCTGAACCTGAATTATGGTCTGCTATTTACCCCTTTGTGATCCCTTTGTCATTATATGATGACAGATGACCTTTGAAGGTCTCTTCCAGCTCTAAATCAGTAATCCTATGAACAAATGAAATAATGTGTGTGGAAAAGTTTTGCAAACCTTAAAGATCTATACAAATTCCAGCTATTATAAATTATAAATGAATCCTAGTGTCAAGACCTGGAGAAGTCAAAGAAAGGAGGTACGTGAGGCTGGAAGGGAAGGGCATCGGTACCTAAGTCTTTTTTCTTTGTCTCGATTTCCTCAAATTTTTTTTTTAGTTTTTTTTTTTTTTCAAAACATATGCATGGACAATTCTTCAACGTTAGCCCTTGCAAACATTGTGTTCCAAATTCCACCCCCTTCCCCTAGATGGCAAGTAGTCCAATATATGTTAAACATGGTAGAAATATATGTTAAAACCAATATATGCATACAGATTTATACAATTATCGTGCTGGTGTATAAGTCTTTAGGAAGGTTCTGGGGATACCCGAAACACTGATTGAAGGAGAGATCTCAGTGGTTGAGATGCTAGGAAAAGCTTCATGGAGGAGACAGGACTGGTTCTGGTCCTTAAAGGCTGAAGGGAATTGACCAAGAAATGTTTGGTCTGGAGGGATGCTCATAAAGGGGGATGTTCTGGCATCTGGGTTAGATGGGAATGAGGGATTAAGGACAGGAGAGCAGCACTAGAATTCAGCACCTCCGAATGGAAAGTTCCCCAGACTAGGCAAGAAATGTGAGAAGAACCAACTAGAGGGATGTTCTTTCCAGAACCAAGAATGCCAGAGCTGGAAGGGCCCATCTAGTTCAAATTCAACAAGTATTAAGTGCCTACTGTATGCAAAGCACTATGCCAGGCTCTGGGAGAGACAGTTTAGGCAAGAAATAGTACCCGTAACTCAAAGTTCGTGGTCTAGTAGAAGACACAGCGATAACTATACTACATGATGTTACATACGTAGGTGAGAGTTAGAAAACAAAGCGTTTCATGAAGTCTGAAGTGAGGTCTGAGAGGAAAGGGTGATTAGTAAGCAGGGAAAATCAGGGAAGGCTCCTCGGAGGAGGCAGTATTTAAGCTTGAGTTTAAAAGCTGAATAGGCTAGCTGTGTGATCCTGGGCAAGTTACTTAACCCCATTGCCTCAGGGGAAAAAAAAGTTGAATAGGAATTCAAGAGATAGGGAAAGCTTTGGATATGTATTTGTTGTGGACAGTCCCAGCCATAAGGGAAGGCATAAAATAAGTCAGGAAAGTATTAAGTGTACAGGAGTCAATTCCATTCAACAAATATAAGGATCCACTATAGGCACTGTGCTAGGCACTTTAAAGACAAAAGTGTTCCTGGCCTCAAAGAGTTACATTCTACTAGAGTAGAAGTGGTACAAACACAAGTAATAAATACAAAGCAAATACAGTTAATTGGGTGAGGATGAGGGGCTAACTAATAACTGGGGAAGGGATCAGAAACAGCCTTGGGTAGAAGGTGCCATCTTTGAAAAGAGTCAGGGATTCCAAGAGGCAAAGTTGAGGGGGGAGAGTGTTCCAATCATGGCAGACAATCTCTGCAAAAGTATGAAGGTGGGAGATAGGCTGTTCTTTATGGGGAACAATAAATAGTCCGGTTTGTCTGGAACATAAGTTTCATGAGTGGGAATAATGTGAAATCAGTCTGAAAAGACAGACATACTGTAAGGGTCTTTAAATGTCAAACAGAGGAGCTTGTATCTTATTCTAGAGAAGATGGAGATGTACTGAAACTTCTTGACATTATCAGACCTGTGCGTTAGAAATATCACTTTGACAGCTGTGGAGAGGCTGGACAGGGGAGAGGAGAGACTGGAAGCAGGAAGATCAATGAAGGAGGCTTTTGGTGTAGCCTAAGAGAGGGATGAAAGTCTGAACTGGCATGTGAGTGGAGAGAAGAGGTCAGATGTAAGAGATCGAGCCATCAATAAACAAGTATTTATTAAGTACCAAGATCTGCAAGCTGATTGGATAGGGGACATGAGACAAAGCCAAGAGTAGATAATAACTGCAAGGTGGTGAACTCGAAAGATTTGGAAGGATAACAGCACCCTTGACAGACATAATAGGAGGGGTGGATGGGTATAGGGAGAAAGATATATTCTGTTTTGAGCACATGGAGTTTAAGATGCTCGTGGGATGATGCAAGTTACAATAAGAACTAGGTTTTGGATTAGAAATATAAGGGCTGAAGATACATAGACCTGAGAGTCGCTGGAATATGATAATTAATCCATGGGATTTGATGGGCCACTGAGAGAATAAAAAGGGCCAAAGACAGAAATCTAAAATATATCAATGCTTAAGGAGAAGTATGAATGATGACCCAGCAAAAGTGACTGAGAAGGCACAGTGGGCCAAGTAGGACAGCTGAGACATTAAATTTCATGAATCCTAAAGAAGAAGAATATGTACAAGAGGAGGGAGATTGTACCTCCGACACTTAGCACAGTGTCTGGCACATAATGGGAGCTCAATAAATACTAGCTGACTAATTAACTTATCAACAGTATTGAAAATTGCAGAGAAGTCAAGAAAAATGAAAGAAGGGATTTAGCAATTTAAAAAAAATCATTGATGGTCTTGAAGACAGCAGTTTCATTTCAGTGGTGAGTCTGGAAGCCAGATGGCAAGGTATTGAGAAGTGGGTGGGAGGTGAGGAAAGGGAAGCAAAAAGTGTAGTCAGCTTTTTCTAGGTCTGTTAAAGAGAGGAAAAACACAGGATGATAGCTTGAGGGGATGGCAGGCTTAAGTGAAGAATATATATTTTTTTAAATGTAGGGTAGATTTGGGCATGTTTATAGGCAGCAGAGAAGTTATCGAATAGAGATTAAATATTAAAAAAAGAAAATGTTCTAAATATCAAATTCCCCACAAAGGCAGAAGAGGATAGGTCATTTAAGTCGTGTCCAACTCTTCATGATCCCATTTGGCGCTTTTTTTTGGCAAGATAAATCAGAGTAGTTTGCTGTTTCCTTCTCCGGTTCAATTTACAGATAAAGAAACTGAGGCAAACAGGGGGAAGCGACTTGCCCAAGGTCACCCGGCTAGTAATTGTCTGAGGCCATATTTGAACTCAGGAAAATGAGACTTCCTGACTCCAGATTCAGTGCTCTGTATATGCTCTGCATACTTCCTTACTTAGCTACCCCTGATTTAATATACCCTAGAACAATAATAACAATCTCCCAAACAATACACAATTTACCATTTCATATGTAGTCCTCTTAGGTAGTAACACAATTGGCCTATTTTGTTCCTTTTTGAATTCTTTTTCTTTTCTTCTGTATATTTTCTTGATGCTGTTTTCTTTTTGCATCTTTATCACTATCGGCCAAGTCATCCCTCCTGAAAAAGGCTCTCACCTTATAATATGTAGAGTCAAGCAAAACTTTTCAGCACACCAGCCACATCTGACGGCATATGTCTCAAGGTGTTTCTAGCCCATCACCTATCTGTCAAAGGATGCGTGCCATGCTTCATCCTTAGGCTTTTGAAGTCATGATGTTCAGTTGTAGATGTGATCAGAGTTCTCCAGTCTTTCAAGGCTATTTTCCCTTACATTATTGTGGATCCCATGCAAATTGATCTCTGGGTTCTGTACATTTTACTCTTCCCAAGTCTTTCCAATTTTCTCTGAATTTTTCATATTTGTCATTTCTTAAGGTGTAATAACATGCTATTTTATTTCATACATTACAGTTTTTTCAGCCATTCCCCACTTGATGGGTACTCACTCTGTTTCCAATTCTTTGCCCCAGCAAAAAGTGTGGCTCTATACATTTTTTGCATAGATGAGTCTATTTCTTCTTGCCTTGAACTCTTTAGAGTATATACCTAGTGATGGTATTTCTGGTTCAGGATATATACAGTTTAGTGACTTTTGGAGTGTAATTAATTTCAAAAATTTACCAGAATGGTTGAACTAATTTACAACTCCACCAACAATGTATCAAGGCACCCATTTGAACTCCCACAACCACTCCAAAAATAATTGCCATTTTTCACTCTTCTTTATCTATTTTTGTCAATCTGATGGAGGTGAAAGTTTCAGAATTGGGCTAATTGGTCTTTCTTTTATTAGTAGTAATTTGGATTATTTTTTCATTGCTCCATATTTCACTGTTGTGAGTATTCACTTCAGTGGTGCTGATCACAGCCTATCGGTCATGCTGTAAGGGTCTCGTGTACTTGTCCTTACCCAAAGGGAATTCACTTAATGGAATAGTGGGGAAGGGGATAGTCTTCCTCTAGATGTCTTGGCATTACTTGGCTATGGACTCTGTGTTGGTTATTCTTTCTTCTGATTATTGATCCACTTTTACTTCAAAAGGCATACATATCTGATGTAACATAAAACATTACATACATTCTTTTTTATTGAAATTTTTTTAATTTTCAAAACATGTGAAAGAATAATTTTTTCTACATTGACCCTCGAAAAACCTTGTGTTCCAATTTTCCCCCTTTCTCCCCCACCCTCTCCTAGATGGCAAGAATCCAATATATGTTTAACGTGGTAAAAAAAAAATGTTAAATCCAGTAGAGGCATACATATTTATACAATTATCTTGCTGCACAAGAAAAATCAAATCAAAAAGGAAAATAAAATGAGAAAGAAAATAAAATTCAAGCAAACCACAACAAAAAGAGTGAACATGCTATGTTGTGATCCACCCTCAGTCCCCACAGTCCTCTCTCTGGGTGCACTACATAGATTCTACTGTGTTTATTAGAAGGGTCTTGAATTGGGTCAGGAACCAGTGTTCCCTCTCCCCCCCAACTGCAGCTCGATTTGAGATGGACCTTCTTTCTCCTGCTTTGCATTGTTTGGCCCAAACAAGAGTCCTTCTAAACACAAGCCCCACTGGGTGAGGACTTCCCCACTCCCCACTCACTGACTCCCCTAGCCCCATTTTCTATTCTAGACACGAGGCAACGGGCGACAGTAAGCGATCTCCGGCAGAGCAAGGTCACTGGGCCCACAGGTTTCAGTGGGGCTAGAAGAACACAGGCGGGAATTGCTGAAGGTTGTGGAGAAGGGAATGGCAGAGGAAGCAGAAGTCAGCGGGAGGCAGCTGGAGAGCAGAGAACATCAGGGTGCTGGCTGCGAGGGGATGGCCGGTGGAATCACAGACTCAGCATCTCAGAGTTGAAAGTGACCTTGGGAACCTTGTAGTTCAACCTTTTATATCCATACTAGGATCCCACCAAGGAGCCATCTGGTCTTTGCTCCAGACTTCCAAGGAAGGGGAATCCAAGGCAGCTCATTGCATTTCTGGATTACTCTGCTTGTTAAGAAGATTCTTTTGACATTGTGACTAAATTTTCCTCTCTGCAACTTCTTCCCAAGGGTAACAGCAATCAACACCATGAGCCCAGACTCCAAACTGCCAGACTGGTGAGAGCCTGAAAATGCAGCATCTTGGCAGCTAGGCAAGGAGACAGAGACCAGCCCCCACGGGCTGCCAGGACTCCTGTCCTGGGCTGCCACCTGGTGGCCACCGGCCAGTTAGCTTCTCGAAAGGTCAGTGACCCCAGAGCGGTCACCCTGCTCTGCCACCCAGCTAGGTTCCCCTGTCCCTAATCCTTCCCATAGGCACACAATCCTAGGATCAGGGTTTTGCCAGGCTTTATTATTCCCTTTATTTCCCAGTAAAGCTTCTTTTGAAAACTCAATCTTGTGAAAGTCCTGGTCTGGACTCTCCAGTCTTTGAGCTTACCCTGACTTGGAACTATCTTGGGGGGTTTCCCCCACCAAATCAGCCCCTCTTCGGCTTGTTCTGTGTATATGCAGGAGCCACTCTGCAGAAATCTTCCAATATAATTCATGTCTGGGTCTTTAGAGACATAGCTAAAAGGGCCCCTCCAGCTCTTGCATAAGCATTCAAGGTAACAATGCATGTATGTCCAGTGTAGGACAGCCTTCATTGCCCCCCACAGAAAATGCAAAGGAGACCACAAACACCGGAAGCACATCGAGCATTCACAATGTCTCCCAGACTTTTGATTTCTTTTTCCTGAGGCCATTGGGGTTAAGTGACTTGCCCAAGGTCACACAGCCAAGAAGTATTAAGTGTTTGAAGTCAAATTTGAACTCAGGTCCTCCTGACTTCAGGGCTGGTCTCTATCCACGGCCCCTGATGTCATTCTTCAGATTATAGACTGAGAACTGCAAGAAGCCATTAATCTAAACCCCTTACTTTACAGATAGACGTGTATCTCTGTGATCTGTAATCTCTTAGAGATTTGCCCCAGGTAACAAAGGCAAAGGGGGGATTGGAGCCTACTCAGTCCCTAGAGTCATGGCTCTTTCCAGGCCATCGTCCTCCTAGGATTTGGATACCTTTTGGAAGAGAACCGAACTTGGAGCTGCTGGTAGGGCAGCTCCCTTTACATTCTGTTGTGTTCTAATTTCCAAGGGGATACATCCAGGCTCTCCTGTTCTCCCCGATGGCACCTACCATCATAGAGATGCTAGCAGATGTCACCGGCATGGGTAAAAAAGATCAGACAATTCTGACAGACGTGGCTCTTTTCAACAAGCAGATGATTCAGGCCAGTTCCAAAGATCATGTGATGGCGAGAACTAACTGTACCCAGAGAGGACTGTGGGGACTGGTGTGGACCACAACATAGAATTTTCACACTTTCTGTGGAATTTTGTTTTCTTTCTCATTTTTTTTCCTTTTTGATCTGATTTTTCTTGCGCAATATATGTATGCATATATTGGATTTAGCATATATTTTAGCATGCTTAACATATATTGGATTACTTGCCATTTGGGAGGAATTGGAATACAAGGTTTTTCAAGGGTCAATGTTGAAAAATTATCCATGCATATGTTTTGAAAATAAAAAGCTTTAATTAAAAAAAGAGAAAAGATCAGAGGAACAGGGAGAAAGGACGGTGAGATTACAAAAGAAACAAAATATTTAGGAAGAGGAGAACCAGCAGAATGTGGATACCTCCAAACCCAGGGGGAAGCGAATATCCAGGAGGAGGGGTGCTAGAGATGCAGCCTTCAGGAATATTTATTTTGGACTCCAAAGTTCTCTTCTCTATTACTGCCTCCACTTTTGACTGGAAGGTTATGAAACTGCCTTTCCAAGTCTGACATTCAGAACCTCTCCTCTCAGGACATGATGATTCCAATTCTTACAATTCTTTTCCACGATTTGATAATGTCCTTGGTTTTATACTCTGAGTTTACTTTTAAAATTAAAATTAGGAGACCTAATTACAGTTCTAGGCAATTTTCTGATTGGCTTAGAGATAACCTGGGATGATAAAACCGACCAATGGCCCTGATCCAGTGCACCCACGGGACAAATCCCAAAGTTTGCTTAGGGTATACTCCCTGGGAACTCTCAATATTTCACCATTGCTTTCCAGTGGGCCAAGAAGGGGAAGGAAGGGAAATTCCTGAACCTCTTGAGCCAAATGGGCTCAAGCACACTGTTCTTTGGTCCTGATCCAGCCATTAGTGAATCTTCTAACAGAAACTTGCTCTCTTACTTCCAAGACACCTATTATACTTAAGTAAAAGGGGAAAAAAAGGGAAAAGAGAAGGCCAAAGGGGACTATAGGGTCCCTTTTATGTAGGCTAGAACCATTAAACAATCTGTTGAACAAAAGTAAAAGCCAATGCTTTAGGTGACAGCCCTCTCGCCCAACAAGGTCCATCCTTTAGGAAGCAGCAACAGACTTTATTGGACTTTACTGGAAGAGACAGAAGACTCTAGTCACCACCCCATAAGTGCAACATAATCAAAAATGTCCTGGATCAGCTCCCCAAAACAATCAGAACTATCCCCAAATCACTTTGGCTGCTGGAAGCAGTGGGCTCCCAGCTTTGTGGGACAGACTGTTGGTAGCCCTTATTCTGACCCACAAAAGGGAGCCCTTTGGGGGCTTTTCTTTGTCTTCAAACAAAGACTAGTCAACCATTTGCCAGGCATTTTGTAGAAAGTCTGTGCTTCTATGTCTGAGTCTTCAAACCTATGTAGCTAAAGGAGGGTGATGCTGTTGACAGGAACATTGGCAGGGTGGGCAGGCTTGGGGGTGGGGGGTTAAGATTCTGTTTTAGACAAATTGAGGCCATAAGTTTTAGACAAAAAAGGAAGGATAAATGAATCTGGCAGTACAGATTGGAGGGGGAGAGACCGGAGGTGGGCGTTACAGTCAAGTTTATGAGGTCTGGAGAAAGGCCTGAAAACTATATCCTTCCACAGTGACCATATGTTTATTTCCAGTCCCACTTTCTCAGCCCACATGGTAGGCTGTGTCTCTGAAGTACTTATTCAGTATTCCATATTAATTGGAACTTCCCTGGGATTCCAGTTTAGACACCAGAGGATTTAAGCCTGGAGAATACTTAAGTAAACTGGGATTTGTCCCCTGGGCACTGGATCAGGGCCATTGGTCAGTTCTATTATCCCCAGGTTACTTCTAAACCAATCAGAAAGCTGCCCAGGGGTGTAATTAGGTCTTTTAAATTTAAGAGTAGATTCAGAATTAAAACTAAGGACATTATCAAATCATGGGAAAGAATTGTAAAAGAGTTGGAATCATCTATGATCATCAGAAATGAGATAAGCTTGAGAGATATTCTCATTCTGGTTTTGTACATACTAGAGAGAGTTGGTCACTCAAAAATTCTTGATAGAGTGACAGAAGATAAATTGATGACTCGATCTCTTCTTATGAAGAGAAGTCAGTTCCAAAACGTGGAAGAATTCATGGGCAGAGACTGACCAGTGAAGGAAAAATCAATAATGGATGCTTCAATCTCAGGAAGCACTGAGTCTAAACCTGCCACAAAATAGCCCAAGCTAGGAATCTTCTCAGGACAAGATCCATGTTCCCCTGAAGGAGATTCAAGAGAAATGTAGGATGGAATGCTACTAGATAACTACAGAAGTAGTTAGCTACTAAGTCAGAAAAAATGTGGACCCTTCTGGGAAGCAGTAAAGGGGCAGCTTCTCTGACTGCCCCTACATTTATTTTTGTTTTTTACCCAGTCAAGGGGCAAAGTTTATTGAAAGTAACTGTACCACCATTACAAAGGTGGACTGGAATTCTAAGGGAATTTCAGCAGAGAAACAGAAGCATGGAGACATATTTATCCAGTTTTTTTAGCACTGATATCCAGATTTTTAGCTAATTCTATGGCTCACAGGTAGAAATGAATTTGGTTCTCATTGATCAGATTATTCCTATTGTCTCAGGAGTTTCCTCCATGGGATTATCCTGAGGCCAGAAACTATCAGACAGTCAGCAGTGAATTGAAGAGTGGTCTTATTCAAAATCAGACAGATTGTGGGGAGTGTGGGAAGTCCTTGGCTGTCCCTACATTTGTGCACAATCTAGATTTTGAACCCTGATATGTGCCAAGAACACGTGCAAATATTGGAAGGATCCACTGGTGGAGGGCAGAGAATGCAAGAAGCTTATGCAGAGATAAGGATAGAAAAAAGGAAAAGACCCTCTCCTTTGGAATACAGGGAGAGGGTCTGCTCCGGAAGCTGGTAGAAGGAGCAGCATAACCCACAAAAGCAAGTCAAAACAGAATAAGTGAGTAATGACCTGCAAGATCAAAAGGATTATAGATTTCTGGTTGGAAGGGATAAGGCAGTAGTGCAGGCACCGGTGGAAGGAAAGGAGAAGAAATGGAGGAAATGAACAGTTGTTAGCTAGCCCTTATGACATTAGATGGAGTGCTGGGCTTTCAGGCAGGAAGATCAGAGTTCTAATTCTACCTCAGACCACTACTGGCTGTGTAATCCTCGGCAAGTGCAATCTGCCTATTTCCTTTTTTGTGAGGTCTCCCTTAACTGTTAATGCCTTCTGAAGTGAATTTCAGGTTATTCTCGATGAATCTTGGTCATGGGCAGCTAGATGGTACAGTGGATAGAACACTGGGCTTAGAATCAAGACAACTCATCTCCATGAGTTCAAATCCAGCTTCAAACACTAACTAGCTGTGTGACCCTGGATGGGCCACTGTTTGCTTTCGTTTCCTCATCTGTAAAATGAGAAGGAAATGGCAGACCACTTCAGTATCTTTGCCAAGAAAACTCCAAATGGGATCACAGAGAATCAAAAAGTCCCTAACAGCAGACTTTCTTTGTATCCCCAAGGCTTAGCACAGTGCCTGGCATATAGTAGGTGCTAATAAATGTTTGTTGACTTGACTTAATAATAATAGCACCTACCCCACAGGATTGTTATGATGGCTAAAAGAATGAATGTATGTAAAGTGTTTTACAAACTCTAAAGGGTTATATAAATGCTAGTTGTTATTAAGAATT
This sequence comes from Myrmecobius fasciatus, assembly GCA_023553655.1. Lineage (NCBI taxonomy): Eukaryota > Metazoa > Chordata > Mammalia > Dasyuromorphia > Myrmecobiidae > Myrmecobius > Myrmecobius fasciatus. The sequence continues at coordinate 2,805 of JAJPUD010027586.1, read as the reverse complement.
GTTACAAGAGAAAATGGGCTCCAAATTGATCTTTGAGCTCATGGATCATTGATCTACCTGGAAGGTTATCTAGTCTGATTCCCTGATTTTACAGATGAGGAAACAGAAGGCCATGGAGATTAAATGACCTGCCCTGGTTACATAGATGCTAAGTGTCAAAGAGAGGATTTGGACTCCAGAGCTATTGCTCTTCCTGTTGAAGTGTGAGAAACAAGGGGTGAGAGAAACCCTGACAGCAATGGAGTCCCCAAGCCAGTTGCAGCTTTTTTGCAAAAGAATTCAGTCCCAATCTGCAAGAAAGGTGTTTGGGGAAAAAAAAAAAGGTTTATTACACTGAGAAATGGGTTTTCCTGATTAGGAATTAGCAAAGGTAGGTTTTTGTTGTTAGGGTTTTGTTTGTTTGTTTGTTTGTTTTAGCAAAAATGGGTTTACACTGAGAAATAACTTCCTCAAGTGGGCCAAATCCTGAAAGGAACTAGCAAAGGTTTGGGGTACAGCCTTTGGTTATATTAGATTTTCTATGGTTTGGGGCTAGGGAGCAATTAAAGGCTAATTTTCAATTCAATAAAGGGTGGTGATTGTTTCCCCAGACCAAAGTGATTATCAGATCAATTGGGAGTGGGAGATTCTGATGGGAACCAGATAGTTTTCCCAAGGGAGATTTAGGTGGGTGGGGCTCATTTCCAGGAATTTCCCCAGGCCAAGTGGCCCGCCCTCCACAAAGATCAGGGGGACACAGTTCTCACTGCATCATTTCCACTGCCTCCCTCAAAGAATGGCCAGATTGAAGATCTAACCCTAAGCGACCAAAGGACGGCTTTTCTTCTGTGTATGTGTTGGAGGAGGGATGGCATATAAGCAAAGGAAGAGTCCTCCACTGGTCACATAGATCAAAGGATAGGACCTTGAAGAAAACTTGTCAAAAACAGGATCAGGGACAAACACCATTCTGTTTAGGAGGACAAAGGATCGGGGGAGAATCCCACCAGCTTTTAGAGTACCACCAGCAGGACGTGAATGTTCATGGTGAAGTGAGGGATGCATTCAAGACAATACAAAGGTGTGCCATATTTCCAAATGAAACTTCAATTGGAATTCCGAGTTAGGAAACAGAGCATAGTCCAGGACAGAAGTCACCCCAGATGCTGAAGATCTGAGGCATCTGGTTTTTTGTGGCTCCCTGTCCTGGGACTCACTATCTCATACAGCAGTGACAGCAAAGATGGACAGCATGTCTTAGAGAATGGATCTGAAGTGACTCACTAAACCCCAGTCATTTTAGGAACCACATTCAAGGAAAATACCTTCACAGTCTATCAAAGGCCAGATGGAATGACAAGAATATCAACATTTCCGTATTTGGTATATCCTGATGGGTTGTGACCTAAATAGATGCTGTGGCTCTGGAACTGCACCCTCTCAACTGGATTAGCCTCCCAGAGACTATACCCCCCTATTTGTTCTGTATGGGAGTTAATCCACTAAGTTTTGGAATTCCTACCCTGGGGTTGAGTGTCCCTGGACTGCTGTGAATGAGGGATATTTACCTCACTTAACCTATTTCCAGTCTGCCCAGTCCATGCTTCACATGTAGCCCATCATACCACCATGCACTAACTCCATCCCATCTTCATTTCCCCCTTTGGCTTTGGGAAAGGTGATCAAATCATTACTACCTTGTTTCTGAAAAAGCCATGACAACTCTCCACTGGTAGCTCAGCCCACCATCCCTGTTGATTCTCTAGAACTTAGTAAAATTCCTTTCTCTGGTCACCAGTGTTATTTCCCCCTATTAGAATATAAAGAGCAGCTTGATGGTCCAGTGGATAGAACGCTGGACTTAGAATCAGAAAGATCCATTTTCCTAAGTTCAAATATGGCTCAGATATTTGACCAGTTGTGTGATCTTGAGCAATTCACTTCACCCTGTCTGCCTCAGTTTCCCTACCTTTTAAACGAGAAGGAAATGGCAAACCATTCCACTCTGCCAAGAAAACCTCAAAATAAGATCATGAAGTGTCAGATGAACAATTAGAACATAAGCTCCCTTGAGAGAAGGGACTTTTGTATTTGTATCCTCAAGGCATTTTCATTCCTTCATTTATTCTGGATGCAGCACGACCTCCAGAATTAGCATTGTTTAGAATTCCTTTCGAGGTCATAGCAGCACGCTGCAAAGCAGCCAGTCTGGAAGTGATTGATATCTGAATACCAGATCTATGCATCTGTGGCAGAGCTTGTATGATGATAGGGGCAAATGGGGGGCCAAATGCTGAGGTCATCTTATTTCAGTAGAACATTCTGGTAACTCTACAAGGCCTGAAAGATGAAAAGATTGGTAGCAAAAACCTCAGCAGGAGGACCCGTGTTTTCATTGCAAGGATGAGATGTGGGGTGTGTCTGAGAAATAACTCACATAAAACATTTTTTCTTTCAATGTTTCTGAGCGGTCTGGTTGATTCCTTGATGTGCGATAAAAGGCCCCAGAAGCCATCTGATATAATTGTTGCTCAATGATGTTAACCCAGTATAGCAGTTTAAAGATCTCTTAGAGGGATTCATAGAATGAGAAAGGATGACTATGTGAGAACTACAAGACTGAATAAGACTAACATGAGCTGTTCCAAAAGTTCAAAATGTGGCACATTCTTTGTTAAGACAGTTGCAAGGCTGGAAGTCAACAGAAGTTGGATCAGGAAAAGCCATTGGATTTGGCAATTAAGAACATTGGTGACTGGAAAGAATACTTCTGGTGGAATGATGCGGTCAGAAGCCAGAATGTAAGAGGTTAAGAAGAGTGGAAGG
>JAJPUD010027585.1:0-15429 GCA_023553655.1 Myrmecobius fasciatus | reverse complement strand
ATTGAAGAAGCAAAATACAGTTCTCACCATAGACAGCTTCTATAGAGAGAAAGAAGGACAGACCCCAGATCCTGAGCTTTCTTTAGACAAACAAATCCAGAGGAAGTCATCAAGGACCATAACTGGTTCCCTTTTCAAAAGGCCTTTCTGGAAGATTGCATAAAGAATCTCAAAAGAGAGCTGGAGGATAAATGGGAAAATAAACTGAAGTCAGTGCAAGAAGGATACAATATCTTGCAAGTAGGATATAATGCCCTGCAAAACAGATATGAAAAAGATAACAATTTATTGAAAAACAAAATTGGTAAAGTGGAAAGAAGTGCAATGAACAAATTGGCCAGTTACAAAAGGAGCTTAAAAAGGTACCTAAAGAAAACAACACTTTAAAAAGAAGAATTGCACAAATGCAAGTGAATGACTCAATAAGACTTCAAGAATCAGTCAAAGACAAAGAAAAAAAAATAAAAATAGAAGAAAATATGAAATATCTCCCAGGAAAAACAACTGACTTGGAAAATAGATCTAGGAGAGACAATCTAAAGATTATTGGACTTCATGAAAGACATGATGAAAAAAAGAATCTAAACACTATCTTCCAGGAAATCCTGAAAGAAAAGTGCCCTGAGGGGTAGCAATCTTTATCTCAGATCAAGTAAAAGCCAAGATAGATCTAATCAAAAGAGATAAAGAAGGAAAGTATATTATATTAAAGGGTGCCATAGATAATGTACCAATAACAATACTAAATATATACACACCAAGTGCAATAGCATCCAAATTCCTAGAGGAGAAATTAACAGAGATGCAAGAAGAAATAGAAAGCCAAACTATACTAGTGGGGGATCTCAACCTTGATCTCTCAGAATTAGTTAAATCAAACCACAAAATAAATAAGAAAGAAACTAGGGAAGTAAACCAATTGTTAGAAAAGTAAAGTATGATAGATCTGTGGAGAAAATTGAATGGAGACAGTAGGGAGTAATTTATTTTTTCAGCAGTCCGTGGAACTTATACAAAAAGTGACCATGTATTAGGGCATAAAAACCTCAAAATCAGATGCAGAAAGGCAGAAGTAGTAAATGCATCTTTTTCAGAACACGATGCAATAAAAATCACATGCAAGACCAGGAGAAAACAGGCCAAAAGTTAAAAGGAAATTAAATAATCTAATCCTGAAAAATGAATGGGGGGTGAGAGAGCAAATCATAGACACAATCAATAATTTCATCCAGGAGAACCTCAATAATGAGACAACATACCAAAATTTGTGGGATACGGCCAAACCGGTTATGAGGGGCAATTTTATATCTCTAGATGATTACTTGCATAAAATAGAGAAAGAAAAGATCAACGAATTGGGTTTATCATTGAAAAAAACTAGAAAAAGAACAAATTAAAAACCCTCAATTAAATACCAAATTAAAAATTCTAAAAATAAAAGGGGAAATTAATATAATTGAAAATAAGAAAACTATTGAATTAATAAATAAATCTAAGAGTTGGTTTTATGCAAAAGCAACAAAATAGATAAGCCTTTAGTTAATTTAATAAGAAAAAGGAAAGAGGAAATTGAAATTGTTAGTCTCAAGAATGATAAGGGAGAAGTTTCCTCCAATGAACAGGAAATTAGAGTAATAATTAGGAGTTACTTTCCCCAACTTTATGCCAGTAAGTTTGATAATCTAAAAGAAATGGAACAATATCTACAAAAATATAGATTGCCCAGGTTAATAGAAGAGGAAATAAATTATTTAAATAGCCCAATATTAGAAAAAGAAATAGAACAAGCTATTAATCAACTTCCTAAGAAAAAGTCTCCAGGGCCAGAAGGATTGACATGTGAATTCTACCAAACATTCAAAGAACAATTAATTCCAATACTATACAAATTATTTGAGAAAATAGGGACAGAAGGTATACTGCCAAATTCCTTCTTTGAGACCAATATGGTGCTCATAGCTAAACTAGGTAGGGTGAAAACAGAGAAAGAAAAGTATAGACTAATTTCTCTAATGAATATTGATGCAAAAATTTTAAATAAGATATTAGCAATGAGATTAAAGAAAGTCATCCCCAGGATAGTACACTATGACCAAGTAGAATTTATACCAGGAATGCAGGGGTGGTTCACTATTAGGAAAACTTTTGGCATAATCAATTATATTAATAAACAAACTAAAAAAAACATATGATTATCTCAATAGATGCAGAAAAAGAATTTGATCAAATTCAACATCCATTCCTAATAAAAACACTAGAGAGTATAAGAATAAATGGGCTTTTCCTTAAAATGATCAGTAGAATCTATATTTAAAATCATCAGCAAGCATCATTGCTAATGGGGACAAACTAGAACTGTTATAAGGATCACCGAAGATCTGTCACTTTCCACATTAAAGGATCTAAGGGTTTGGAACCAGATATTCCAAAAGGCAAAGGAACTTGGATTGCAGTCAAGAATAAGCTACCCAGCTAGGATGAGTATTATCTTCCAGGGAAGAAGATGGGCATTTAATGATATAGGTGAATTTCACCTACTTCTCATGAAAAGACCAGAACAAAAAATTTGACCTCCAAACACAGAACTTAAGAGAAGCATAAAAAGGTACAAAGGAAAGAACTCTTGAGAACTATATTTCTACTATGGGTATACTTAAAGAAAGGGTGTATAATTTGATTTTACTTTGATAATATGAAAAAGAAACAAGAGGTGGAAGAAGTATCATACTAAAAAAGAAGGAAAAGGAGGTAAGATAAGTTTTAAAAAAAAAGAAGGTGAAAATAGGGTAACATCTCATGAAGAAGCAAAGAAAACTATATAATTAAGAGAAAGAAGGGAGGGAGAAGAGCACTGTGTGAATCTTGCTCTCATCAGATTCGGTTCTAAAAGAGTATATCAGAGACATTTGGTTTCACAGAGAAAATTGAACCTCCTTATAGGGAAGTGGGAGGGAAAGGAGGAAAAGAAAGGGAAAGACTAATAGAAGGGAAAACAGAACAATTAGGGGAAGGGTGTAAAAGAAGGTAGAGGGGCCTTAAAGGAAGGAGGACTGTTTGAGGGAAGTGGTCATCCAAAGCAAAATACAAGGGAGGGAAGAAGGGAGAAAGGGGAAAGGAAAGAGAAAAAAACATAACTTTGGGTAAATAAGAAAGCAGGAAATAAAGAATTAGATATTTTAACTGTGAACGTGAATGGGATGAATTCTCCCAGAAAACAGAAGAATATAGCTGAGTGGATTAAATGCCAGAATCCAAGAAAATGTTGTTTACAAGAAATACATTTAAAGCATAGACTTACATACAGAGTGAGGGTAAAGGGCTGGAGCAGAATCTATTATGCTTCATGTGAACAAAAAAAGCAGGGATAGCAATCCTGATCTCAGATCAAATAAAAGCAAAAATAGATCTAATTTAAAGAGATAAGGAAAGAAACTGTATTTTACTAAACTGTACCCTAGATAATGAAGCGGTATCAATACTAAATATATATGCACCATGTGCTATAGCATCCAAATTCCTAGGAGAGAAATTAACAGAGATGCAAGAAGAAATAGCAAAACAATACTAGTGGGAGATCTTAACCTTGTTCTTTCAGAATTAGATAAATCAAACTGCAAAATGAATAAGAAAGAAGTTAAGGTGGTAAACAAAATGTTAGAAAAGTTAGGTATGATAGATCTTTGGAGAAAATTGAATGGAAACAGAACTGAGTTTTCTTTTTTCTCAGCACTCCATAGAACATATACAAAAATTGACCATGTGTTAGGGTATAAAAACGTCAAAATCAAATGTAGAAAAGCAGAAATTGTAAATGAATCCTTTTGAGATCATGATGCAATAAAACTCACATGTAATATAAGGCCAGGAGAAAATAGACCAAAAGTTAATTGGAAATTAAATAATCTAATCCTGAAGAATGAATGGATGAAAGAGCAAATTATAGACACAATCGATAATTTCATCCAGGAGAACCTCAATAATGAGACAACATACCAAAACTTGAGGGATGCAGGCAATGTGGTAATAAGGGGAAATTTTATATTTCTAGATGCTTACTTGCATAAAATAGAGAAAGAGAAGATCAATGAATTCGGCTTACATTTAAAAAAAGCTAGAAAAAGAGCAAATTAAAAACCCTGAATTCAACACCAAATTGGAAATTCTGAAAATAACAGGAAAGATTAATGAAATTGAAAATAAGAAAACTATTGAATTAATAAATAAAACTAAGAGTTGGTTTTATTAAAAAAACAAAACAGCCTTTACTTAATTTAATTAGAAAAAGAAAAGAGGAAAATCAAGTTGTTAGTCTCAAAAATGAAAAGGGAGAACTTTCTGGCAATGAAGAGGTAGAGAAATAAGTAGGAGTTATTTTGCCCAAATTTATGACAATATATTTGATAATCTAAATGAAATGGAGGAATATGTACAAAAATATAGATTGCCCAAATTAACAGAAGAAAAAATAAATTATTTAAATAGCCCCATTTTAGATAAAGAAATAGAACAACCTATTAATCAACCCCTAAAGAAAAAATCTCTAAGGCCAGATGGATTGACATGTGAATTCTACCAAACATTCAAAGAACAATTAATTCCAATTCTATACAAACTATTTGAAAAAATAGGGACAGAAGGTATACTACCAAATTCCTTCTATGATACCGATATGGTGCTGATAGCTAAACCAGGTAGGGTGAAAACAGAGAAAGAAAACTATAGACCAATTTCCCTAATGAATATTGATGCAAAATTTTTAAATACGATATTAGCAATGAGATTACAGAAAGTCATCCCCAGGATAGTACCCTATGACCAAGTAGGATTTATACCAGGGATACAGGGCTGGTTCAATATTAGGAAAAATATCAGCATAATTAATTATATTAATAACCAAACTATCAAAAACTATATGATTATCTCAATAGATCCAGAAAAAGCATTTGATGAAGTCCAACACCACTTCCTATTAAAAATACTATAGAGTATAGGAATAAATGGGCTTTTCCTTAAAATGATCAGTAGCATCTATTTAAAACCACCAGCAAGCATCATTGTAATGGAGACAAAGTAAAACTAAAATCAGGAGTGAAACAAGGCTGCCCACTGTCACCATTACTATGTAATATTGTATTACAAATGTTAGCTTTGGCAGTAAGAGAAGAAAATGAGATTAAAGGAATTAGAGTAGGTAATGAAGGAACCAAATTATCATCTTTGCAGATGACCTGATGGTATACTTAGAGGACCCTAGAGACTCAACTAAAACACTGCTAGAAACAATTCACAACTTTAGCAAAGTTGCAGGATACAAAATAAATCCACATAAATCATCAACATTTTTATATATTACCAACAAAGTTCAGCAGCAAGAGGTACAGAAAAGAAATTCCATTCAAAATAACTGTGGATAGTATAAAATACTTGGGAATCTATCTGCCACGGAATAGTCAGGAAATATAAGAGCTAAACTATAAAATACTTTCCACACAAATAAAATCAGACCTAATCAGTTGGGAAAACATCAAGTGCTCATGGGTAGGCCAAGGAAATATAATAAAAATGACAGTAATACCCAAACTAATTTACTTATTTAGTGCCATATGAATCAATCTTTCTGTTACAAATTTTTCCCCCCTACTCCCCACCCCTCCCCTAGATAACAGGATATCCACTACATGATAATTATGTTAGAATACTTAAGTCGAATATATGTATAGTTATTGCCACACATCATTTTTTTTTGTTGAGGAGAAATCGTATCTATAAGAGAGAATAATCCGATAAAGGAAATACAATGCAAGCAAACAACAACAGAGAACATGAAAATGTTATGTTGTGGTCCACATTTCACATCCCTCACTGTGAGTGTATATGTCCTTCTTCACTGCACAATTGTAATTGGTTTGAAGCATTTCATTGTTGAAGAGATTGTTTCAAGGAGTATTTTGCCTTCTGGGTTTAAAATATCAGGGCAGTTTTCTTTTATGATTTCCTGGAACATAGTGTCTAGGTTCTTTTTTTCATCATGACTTTAAGGAAGCCCTATAATCCTTAGATTGTCTCTCCTAGATCTATTTTCCAGGTCAGTTGTTTTCCCTAAGAGATACTTCATGTTTTTCTCTATCTTTTCATTTTTTGTTTTTGTTTGACTGATTTTTGAAGTCTTGATTTTTATTTTAGACCCAGAAGGCAAAATACTCCTTGAAACAATCCACCGATCACCTCATTGTTGAAGAGAGTCATGTCCATTAGAACTGATCCACATATAGTACTGTTGTTGCCATGTACAATGATCTCCTGCTTCTGCTCATCTCACTCAGCATCAGTTCATGCAAGTCTCTCCAGGAGGCCTCTCTGAAATCGTCCTGTTGGTCGTTTCTTACAAAGCAATAATATTGCATAACATTCATATACCATAATTTATTCAGCCACTCTCCAATTGATGGGCATCTACTCAGTTTCCAGTTTCTAGCCACCACAAAAAGAGCTGCCACAAACATTCTTGCACATGTGGGGCCCTTTCCTTCTTTTATGATTTCTTTGGGATATAAGCCCAATAGAAACACTGCTGGGTCAAAGGGTATACACAGGTTGATAACTTTTTGAGCATAGCTCCAAATTGCTCTCCGGAATGGTTGGATCCGTTCACAGCTCCACCAACAATGAATTCATCAGTGTCCCAGTCTTCCCACATCCCCTCCAACATTCATCGTTATCTTTTCCTATCATTTTAGGCAATCTGACAGGTGTGTAGTGGTACCTCAGAGTTGTCTTAATTTGCATTTCTCTGATCAATAGTGATTTGGAGCACCTTTTCATATGATTATAAATAGTTTTAATTTCGTCATCTGAAAATTGTCTGTTCATATCCCTTCACCACTTATCTATTGAAGAGTGGCTTGAATTTTATAAATGTGAGACAATTCTCTATATATTTTAGAGATGAGACCTTTATCAGAACCCTTAAATGTAAAGATGATTTCCCAATTTATTGCTTCCCTCCTAATCTTGTCTGCATTGATTTTGTTTGTACAAAAACTTTTTAACTTAATATAGTCAAAGTTATCGATCTGGTTTTCAATTAAGAGTTCCAGTTCTTTGGACATAAATTTATTCCATCTCCATAGGTCTGAGAGGTAAACTATATTACATTCCTCTAATTTACTTATAGTATCACTCTTTATATCCAGATCATGAACCCATTTAGATCTTATCTTGGTATGTGGTGTTAGATGTGGGTCAAGCCCTAATTTCTTCCACACTAGTTTCCAGTTTTCCCAGCAGTTTTTGTCAAATAGTGAATACTTATCCCAAAGGCTGGGGTCTTTGGGTTTATCAAAAACCAAATTGCTATAGTTATTGCCTAGTTTGTCTTGTGATTCTATCCTATTCCACAGATCGACTACTCTATTTCTTAGCCAGCACTAAATGGTTTTGATGACTGCTGCTTTATAATATAGTTTTAGATCTGGTACAGCAAGTCCACCATCATCAGCCTTTTTTTTTCATTAATCCCTTTGAAATTCTTGACCTTTTGTTTTTCCAAATGAACTTTGCTACTATTTTTTCTAGATCTGTAAAATAATTTTTTGGGAGTTTGATTGGTATGGCACTAAATAAGTAAATTAGTTTGGGTAGTATTGTCATTTTTATTATATTCACTCGACCTACCCATGAGCACTTAATGTTTTTCCAATTGACTAGGTCTGATTTTATTTGTGTGGAACGTGTTTCGTAGTTTAGTTCGTATAGTTCCTGACATTTTCTTGGCAGATAGATTCCCAAATATTTTATGCTATCATCCGTTATTCTGAATGGAATTTCTTTTTCTATGTCTTGCTGCTGAACTTTGTTGGTAATATATAAAAATGCTGATGATTTATGTGGATTTATTTTGAATCCTGCAACTTTACTAAAGTTGTGAATTGTTTCTAGTAGTTTTTTAGTTGAGTCTCTAGGGTTCTCTAAGTATACCATCATGTCATATGCAAAGAGTGATAATTTGGTTTCTTCATTACCTACTTTAATTCCTTTTATCTCGTTTTCTTCTCGTATTGCCAAAGCTAACATTTCTAATACAATATTAAATAGTAATGGTGATAGTGGACAGCCTTGTTTCACTCCTGATCTTATTGGGAATGGTTCTAGTTTGTCTCCATTACATATGATACTTGCTGATGGTTTTAAGTAGATGCTACTAATCATTTTGAGGAAAAGCCCAATTATTCCTATACTCTCTAGTGTTTTTAATAGGAATGGGTGTTGGATTTTATCGAATGCTTTTTCTGCATCTATGGAGATAATCATATGTTTTTTGTTAATATGGTTATTAATATAATTTATTATGCTGATAGTTTTCCTGATATTGAACCAGCCCTGCATTCCTGGTATAAATCCTACTTGGTCAAGATGTATTATCCTGGAGATAACTTTCTGTAATCTCGTTGCTAAAATCTTATTTAAAATTTTTGCATCAACATTCATTAGGGAAATGGGTGTATAGTTTTCTTTCTCTGTTTTCACCCTACCTGGTTTAGCTATCAGCACCATATCTGTATCATAGAAGGAATTTGGTAGTATACCTTCTGTCCCTATTTTTTCAAATAGTTTGTATAGTATTGGAATTAATTGTTCTTTAAATATTTGGTAGAATTCACATGTAAAACCATCTGGCCCTGGAGATTTTTTCTTAAGGAGTTGATTAATAGCTTGTTCTATTTCTTTTTCTAAAATGGGGCTATTTAAATAATCTATTTCCTCTTCTGTTAACCTGGGCAATCTATATTTTTGTAGATATTCCTCCATTTCATTTAGATTATCGAATTTATTGGCATAAATTTAGGCAAAGTAACACCTAATTATTACTCTAATTTACTCTTCATTGGAGGAAAGTTCTTCCTTATCATTTTTGAGACTAACAATTTGATTTTCCTCTTTCCTTTTTCTAATCAAATTAACTAAAGGCTTATCTATTTTGTTGTTTTTTTTCATAAAACCAACTCTTAGTTTTATTTATTAATTTGATAGTTTTCTCATTTTCAATTTTATTAATCTCACCTTTTATTTTCAGAATTTCCAATTTGGTATTTGATTAAGGGTTTTTAATTTGCTCTTTTTCTAGTTTTTTTTAATTGTAACCCTAATTCATTGATCTTCTCTTTCTCTATTTTATGCAAATAAGCATCTAGAGATATAAATTTTCCCCTTATAACCGCTTTGGCCGTATCCCACAAATTTTGGTATGTTGTCTCATTATTGAGGTTCTCCTGGATGAAATTATCGATTGTGTCTATAATTTGCTCTTTCATCCATTCATTCTTCAGGATTAGATTATTTAATTTCCACTTAACTTTTGGTCTATTTTCTCCTGGCCTTATATTACATGTGAGTTTTATTGCATCATGATCTGAAAAGGATTCATTTACAATTTCTGCTTTTCTACATTTGATTTTGAGGTTTTTATGCCCTAACACATGATCAATTTTCGTACAAGTTCCATGAACCCCTGAGAAAAAAGTATACTCCCTTTTATCACCATTCAATTTCCTCCAGAGATCTGTCATACCTAACTTTTCTAACCTTTTGTTTACCTCCCTAACTTCTTTCTTATTTATTTTGTGATTTGATTTATCTAATTCTGAAAGAGCAAGGTTGAGATCTCCCACTAGTATAGTATTACTGTCTATTTCTCCTTGCATCTCTGTTAGTTTCTCCTATAGGAATTTGGATGCTATACCACTTGGTGCATATATGTTTAGTATTGATACCGCTTCATTGTCTATGGTACCCTTTAGTAAAATATAGTTTCCTTCCTTATCTCTTTTAATTAGATCTATTTTTGCTTTTACTTGATCTGAGATAAGGATTGCCACCCCTGCTTTTTTTTGTTCACTTGAAGCATAAAAGATTCTGCTCCAGCCCTTTACCTTCATTCTGTATGTATCTCTATGTTTTAGATGTGTTTCTTGTAAACAACATATTGTAGGATTCTGGCTTTTAATCCAGTACACCATCTGTTTCTGTTTTATGGGAGAGTTCATCCCATTCACATTCACAGTTAAAATGACTATATCTATATTTCCTGCCATCTTATTTACGCAAAGTTATATTTTTCTCTTCCCTTTCCCCTTACTCCCTTCCCCCCTCCCCAATATTTTATTTTTGATGACCACCCCCCTCTAACAGTCCTCCCCCCTTTAGAACCCTCCATCTTTTATACACCTTTCCCCCTAATTCTTCAATTAATTTATCCCTTTTTTTCCCCTCCTTTCCCTCCTACTTCCCTGGAATAGGATTGGATCACAGGACAAACTAGGCAATAAATACAGCAGTCTAGTGTTTGATAAACCCCAAAACCCCAGCTTTTGGGATAAGTGTTCACTATTCCATAAAAACTGCTGGGAAAATTGGAACCTAGTAGGCAAGAAATTAGGGCTCGACCCTCACCTACCACCACATACCATGATAAGGTCTAAATGGGTTCATAATTTAGATATAAAGAGTGATAATTTAGATATAAAGAGTAAATTAGAGGAAGGTAGTATAGTTTACCTCTCAGACCTGTGGAGAAGGAAGGAATTTGTGTCCAAAGAAAAAGTGGAACTCTCAATTGAACATCTGATAGATAATTTTGATTATATTAAGTTAAAAAGGTTTTGTACAAACAAAACAAATGCAGACAAGACAAAGAGGCAACCAATAAATTGGGAAATCATCATTGATTTAAGGGTTCTGGTATAGGCCTCATTTCTAAAATATATAGAGAATTGTCTCATATTTATAATAATTCATGCAAATCTCCAATCGATAAATGGTCAAAGGATATGAACAGATTATTTTCAGATAATGAAATAAAAACTTTTTGTAGTCATATGAAAAGATGTTCCAAATCACTATTGATCAGAGAAATGCACATCAAGACAACTCTGAGATACCACTACACACCTGTCAGATTGGCTAAGATGAGAGGAAAAGCTAATGACTAACATTGGAGGGGATGCGGGAAAACTGGGACACTGATACATTGTTGGTGGAACTGTGAACAGATCCAACCATTCTGGAGAGAAATTTGGAACTATACTCAAAGATTTATCAAACTGAACAAAATTAGCAGAATCAGGACATCATTATACAAGGCAACAACAATACTATATGATAATCAAGACTGATGTACATGGTTCTCTTCAACAATGAAATGTTTCAAACCAGTTCTAATTGTTCAGTAAAGAAGGCCATATACATCCAGAGAGAGGGACATGAGATATGAACTACAACATATCATTTTCATGCTCTATATTGATGATTGCTTTCAATGGGTTTCATTTATCAGATCTTTTTTGTTCGTGTAGATATGATTGTTGTAGCACAGCAAGATAAGTATGGAAACATTTATACATACATTCTACTGGTCAAATATTTTAATATAATTAACATGTGGTGGATAACCTGCCATGTAGGGGAGGGGCGGGGAATAGGGAGGAAAATTTGTAACGGAAAGCTTTGTAAGGGTCAGTGTTGAAGAACTACCCATACATATGTTATGCAAATAAAAAGCTTTAATAAAGAAGTAAATTATGGTATATGAATGTCATGAAATATTGCTCTGTAAGAAACAACCAGCAGGATGACTTCAGAGAGGCCTGGAGAGACTTCCATGAACTGATGCTGAGTGAAATCAGCAGAACCAGGAGATCATTGTACAAGTGCTCTCCAAGTGAGCTAATTCAGAGCAAAGCGTGATTGCTGCCCATCTGAGGCAAGCTCTTGCTCTGGATTGGGGCCTGGGCAAGAGTAGAATGCTGCCATACTTAGCCTCTATCAATCAGCTGGAAAATTCTATTGGTTCACAGCTGCACAGTTGTAGGCTCCCCTGAGATCTAAGATTCCTCCCCCGGTTACACCTCTGTGAGCTGGGCTGGATGATGGCAAGGAGGCCCTGCTTCCAAGCTGTGGCCTGAGCTCTACCACTGCTGTTGTTGTTGCCATTGACTTTGAAACTTCCTCCTTCACACACCACCAGAACTTCCTTACCCAGGAATGCCACAGGCAAGAACAGGTTCCCTTTTCCCTCTGCTCTGGATCTGCAACCCAAGCCTGAGTGAGTGGGCAACAAAGCTGCCAGTAAGCTGTGCCCATCACAGCACCTTGCTGTGGGTCTGAGACCTCCTCTGGGCCTGGTACAAAGTTTCTCCCCTGGTGTCATAGTGCTTCCCAGAAGGTGCTCCTGGCCCAACCCCGTCTCCAATGTCTGAAGAGTTCCCTTTCTGGCTTCTGAACCCAAGATGGGTTGGACAAATAATTGGCTATGACATTTTTGGATTTTCCCTTTATGACTCAGTTGGGTGCATTTTTCATATCTTTAACAGGAGTAGATAGGGAGTAGTTCACTGCATTGCTTCTCCTATTTTGACTCTGTTCTTTCCTTGGGATTAATTATAATTTGTTCCTCCAGCTCAATTTCAGTATTATTTCTTACAGCTCTATAAAGTAATTTGTTGATAGTTTGCTTGGTACAGCACTGAATGTTAATTTATTTATTTCATAGTCATTTTATTTCATTAGTTTAGCCTATGCATGAGCAATGAATACTTCTCCAATTATCTAGAATTTTATAAAATGATTTATAATTATAGTCATACAGTGTCGACTTTCAAGTATTTTTTTTTTACATTTTATATAGAATTTCTCTTTCTGCTGTGTGTTTTCTTTAATTAACAAATACAAACACTGGAGGCGAAATTCTACTGCAAGAATTTCATTTCATCCTATTTCCTCCTTTTCCTACATCGCTGTTGCATGATTTTTCTTATGCTACGTTTTGAGTTTATCCGAAGGTATTTCCCAATACGTTTCATAAAGGAAGTCCTCAATGTTAAAGGCATTTCAACTGCGTTGTACACTGTTCCTTGCGGAATACGTGGAAGATTTCAATGCACAGCAAATCTCCTGAAGAAATAGTGCAACTGAGGAGAAATCTTCAGTGGATTCTGTTCATTACCAACATTTGCTTTCCTTTCCTTCCTCTTCTTTGCCAATAGGATACACTGAGTGAATCTCATTTCATTTGAATGCGTTCGGCATGTATAGCCTTTTTTTTTTAAGAGGAATGCTTTATATTGCAGAATTTCATGTTGTTAATGTAGAACGTAGGCTCAGAAACTGAAAAAATAGGCAACTCTGGACAACAATGCTTCAAATTCATTGAAGGCGACATTCTCCTGTAGGAATTTCATTTCATCTTATTTCCTACTTTTCCTACATCATTTTTGCATGAGTTCTCTTATGCTTCCTGTTGAGATCCTCCCAAGGCATTTCTCAATTCATTTGCTAAAGGAAGTCCTCAATGTTAAATACATTTCAACTGCGTTGTATACTATTCCTTGCGCAATTCGTGGAAGATTTCAATGCACTGCAAATCTCCTGAGAAAATAGTGCCACAGAGGAGAAACCTTTATTGGATTCTGTTTATTATCAACATTTGCTTTCCTTTCCTTCCTCTTCTTTGCCAATAAGATATATTGAGTGAATTTCATTGCATGTAAATGCTTTCAGCATGTTTAGCATTCCATTTAAGAGGAATGCTTTATATTCAAGAATTTCATGTTGTTATGGAAGAACATAGGTTTAGAAACTGAAAAAGGAGGCCACTGTCGACAACAATGCTTCCAATTCATAGAAGGGGACATTCTCCTGCAGGGATTACATTTAATCTTTGCTGTCAAGAATAGCCTAATTTTTTCGTTTCTTAATCTGCATTCTACATTAACAACATAAAATTCTTCAATATAAAACAATCCTCTTAAAAGGAATGGTACACATGCCAAACGCATTCAAATGAAATGAGATTCACTCAATGTATCTTACTGGCAAAGAAGAGGAAGGAAAGGAAAGCAAATGTTGATAATAAACAGAATACATTTAAACTTTCTCCTCTGTTGCATTATTTCTTCAGGAAATTTGCTGTGCATTGAAATCTTCCACGTATTCCACAAGGAAGAGTATACAACGCAGATGAAATGTATTTAACATTGAGGATTTTCTTTATCAAATATATTAAGAAATAACTTCGGACAAACTCAAAATGAAGCATAAGAGAACTTCATGCAACAGCGATATAGGAAATGTAGGAATTGGATGAAATGAAATTCCTGCAGGAGAATGTCGTCTTCAATGCATGGAAGCATTGCTGTCAAGATTGGCCTATTTTTAAAGTTTCTGATACGTTCTATGTTAACAACATGAAATTCTGAAATATAAATCATTCCCCATAAAGGGAATGCTATACATCCCGAAAGCATTCAGATGAATTGAGATTCACTCAATGTATCTTCTTGGCAAAGAATAGGAAGGAAAGGAAAGCAAATGTTATTAATAAACAGCATCGATTGAAGCTTTCTCCTATGTTACACTATTTCTTCAGGAGATTTGCAGTGCATTGAAATCTTCCATGTATTCGGCATGGAAGCGTATACAACGCAGTTGAAATGTATTTAGCATTGACGACTTCCTTTATCAAATGTATTGAGAAATACATTAAGATAAATTCAACACGAAGAATAAGAGAATTCATGCAACAGTGATTTAGGAAAAGTAGGAAATAGGATGAAATGAATTTCCTGTAGGAGCATGTCGCCTTCAATGCATTCGAAGCATTGCTGTCGATTATGGCCTCCTTTTTAACTTTCTGAACCTACATTCTACTATAACAAAACGAAATTCTGCAATTTAAAGCATTACTTTAAAAAAAATGCTAAATAACCCGAAAGCATTAAAATGAAATGAGATTCACTCAATATATCTTATTGGCAAACAAGAGGAATGAAAGGAAAGCTTTCTCTTATATTTCACTATTTCGTCAGGAAATTTGATGTGCATTGAAATCTTCCATGTATTCCGCAAAGAAAAGTATATAACTCAGTTGAAATATATTTAACATTGAGGAATTCCTTTAGCAGATGAATTGAGAAATACCTCAGGAAGAACTCAACACGAAGCATAAGAGAATTCATGTAAAAACGCTGTAGGAAAAGTAGGAAATAGGATGAAATGAATTTCCTACAGGAGAATGTCTCCTTCAATGATTGGAAGCATTGCTGTCAAGAGTAGCTTACCTTTTAAGTACCTGAACCTACGTTCTACCATAACAACATGAAATTCTGCAATATGGAGCATTCCTGTTCAAAGGAATGCTAAACCTGCCGAAAGCAGTCAAATCAAATGAGATTCACTCAATGTATCTTATTGGCAAAGTAGACGAAAGAAAGGAAAGCAAATGTTGATAATAAACAGAATCCATTGAAGTTTCTCCTAGGTTGCACTATTTCTTCAGGAGATTTGCTGTGCATTGAAATCTTCCACGTATTGCGCAAGTAACAGTATACAACGCAGTTGAAATGTATTTAACATTGGGGACTTCATTAATCAAAT
>JAJPUD010027584.1:0-10321 GCA_023553655.1 Myrmecobius fasciatus | reverse complement strand
TTTTTTTTTTTTTTTTTTGCTTTGTGCTGAGGCAATTGGGGTTAAGTGACTTGCCCAGAGTCACACAGCTAGGAAGTGTCTGAGACCAGATTTGAAGTCAGGTCCTCCTGACTTCAGGGCTGGTGCTCTAACTGCTGCGCCACCTAGCTGCCCCCCACTTCATTTCTTATAGCATAATCCTACTCTATTATAATAATATTGCAAGACAACATTTTTTTTCAAATAAGGAGCACCTCAAATTCCAATTCTTTACCACAAAAAAAGTATTATTAAATATTTCTGGACATAAAAGTCATTTTTCTTTTTCTTTCATGCGTTTGGGATATATACCTAGCCACAGTGAGTCAAAGGATATGTCATAGTTTTATGACCCTTTTGGAAAACTTTCAAATTCTTCTCTATAATAGTTGGGCCAGTTCACTATCTACCAGCAGTTTATTAGTGTAGCTATTTTTTTCATCCCCTCCAGTATTTGTTATTTATGATGGTTGTGAAATGGTATCTCAAAGTCATTTAATTTTCTCTTCTCTAATCAACAGTGATTTATATCACTTTCATGTAACTCAAATAGCTGTGACTTCTTTTTCTGAAGACTACTTGTTTATATTTTGATGATTTGTCAATTAGGGAATGGTTCTCAGTATTATGAATTTGTCTTAATTCTATACTCAATATAGAACTGAGAAATAAGGCCTTAGAAGACGCTGGGGAAAACAGCAAAAAAAAAACTGCTTTGATATTATTTTATTGGGGTTTTTAAATGCATATGTATGTGTGTGTATATATATACTGCCCTTTTTTAACTTTTACTTTTCTTTGTATCTTATTTTTATTTTTTTATTAAAATAATATAAGAAAAATAGAAATAAAAAAGAGGAAAATTTAAAAAATAAAACAAAACCATGTCATATGCCCAGTAGAATATCAGGTTTGTGACTGTCCATCTTTTCTTTTCTTCCGAATAATTCTTTTGTTCTCTGCTGTGTACTTTTCACTTTATTCTTTTTTCCCCTTTCAGTCCCTCCACATCACCTAAACAGGCTACAGTTAAGACTTGATACATTTTTACATACATACATACATACATACATACACAATACATGTGTATATATTCAAAACATATATGTGTCTGGGCACTCGTGCATATACCTACACAAATACTTATACACATTTACATGCATGTAGATATGGATCTAAAACAATATTAATGTTGCTGACATATAATGTAGATTTCTCTCTTGATTGAATCTTTATTTTTTACTTTGTCTAAGATAAATTATTACTAACCTTACTTTTTTCCCTAATAAATTCTGCTCCTGATACTTGTTATAGTGTTCTTATTCTTCTACAATAATTTCTTTACTTGCCTTCTATTACTTCACCTCTCTACACTAATGGATCACTTCCTTATATCTCCCCTCCATCTTTTCCTTTTCTCTTTATCTCATTCTCATTAACCTTCAGACTTTAATTCAATTTAATTAATCTATACATTCTTCTGTGCCTCCACTCCCTGTCGTGCCATTTTTTCCTCCCTTTTTATCCCTCTCCTATTAATCAAAACATCTTGTCCCACTTCCATAGACCTATTTTCCACTTTATATCCTACTTATCTTTATTATTCCTTCCTCCAGTATTTCTTTATAGATTTTGGAGGTTGCTACTCTTCATGATGTATGCAAATATGCACATGCATGAATATGTACATACATATTATTATTAGTTCTGCTGGTTCTAACATTTTGGGGCCATAGTCCTAATTCTTCTGATGCTGAGGTATATTTTCCACGATTTCTGGTCTTTTATTGCAGCTGATGATAAATCCTGTACAACTCTAATTGTATTCCAGTATATTTGAATCATTTCATACTTTTGTGTTTTTATATAATTTTCTCTTAAAGTTGGGGTTATCAAAATTTAGCAATGATATTCCTATGTTTTTCATGTAACATCTCTTTGAAATAATGAGCAATGGTAATGTTTGTATTTTTCTAGATTCCTGACTCTCCATGAAGTCCAAGAAATAAATGTTCCTTTGTTTCAGGCTGAGACTCTTTTTAAAGCCACTTAGCATCAGAGATTCTTACTTGCTGTTTCTGTGGAGCAAAGTAGTTAAAGTAGTGTTCTGGAGTCTTTCTTTGGGTCTTTTCAGGTTGTCCCAGGTTTACCCGTGCTCTGCCCCAAGTTCTAGTATTATTTTTATTATTAATTACCAATCTACATTTGCCCTGAGGTTTGATTTTGTTTTGTTTGGGGGGGAAATTTGGTAAGATTGGAATTTTCTGACCTAGTATATCATCTTCCTAGAATCTTATTTTATTGTTTATGCTATCTTTTCGTAAAATGTGGTTTCTCTGATCATTCCTTTTAATTAGGTCTGTTTTTGTTTTTGCTTTGTCTGAGATCATGATTACTACTGCTGTCTTTTTTGTTTTTACTTCATCATAAAAGATTCTACTGCAGTGCTTTATTTTAAATCTGTGTGTCTTTCTGTTTCAAGTATATCTCTTGCAAAGAGCATAAATCTGAGTTCTGGTTTCTATTCCATTCTGGTATCTGCTTCCATCTTATGAGTGAACTCAACCCACCCACATTCACAGTAATGATTACTTAGTATGTATTTCCCTATATCTTATTTTGTTTCTTTCTTCCTCTCTTTTTATCTTATTATCCCTCAAAATTCTATTTTGTTTCTAATCATTATTTCCCTTAAACTTCCCTCCTTTTCACCATACTCCCATTCCTCTAATTCTCTTCTGTAATGTCTGGATTAGTTCACTGTTGGATCTCAGTACCAGCCTGAGTCCTTGATCTTAGAAGAGGAGTGAAGAGGCAGGATTCACGTGGATGGTCAAACATGGAGTCCATTTATTCCAAATTCTCTCAGCCTTATATACCCTAATACCCTTATATAACTATAGCACACTGTGCATGCACTAGCTATTTACTTGCATGGGGGAACCACATAAACAACTTGCTATTTTGTATAGATGCCTCTATGCCACTTGGCATCACTCTGCATTAATTACAACACAGGTTGTCACCACCCTCTGACTTCTCGGGAAGGCTGAGAGTCCTTAGGGGAAGATGGGGAGCCAACCAGATACTGTCAGAGGGTTCCTTTTACTGGAATAAAGGGTCTTATACATCACTCAGAATTCCTTACTATCTGCGGCCCTCTATACTGTTCCCTTTTTATTTTGTTATGTGTCACATTTCTTCACACAATGAAGTGTGTGTGTATATACATGCATACATGTGTGTATGTATATGTACGTAAGTGTTTGTGCATATGTGCATTTCTTCCCTCTTGGAACCAATTCTAATGAGAATAAATTAAGTACTGCTTTCTACCCACCTTATTTTCCTTGTATGTTTCATTAATATGAGACAATATCCCTTATTATACCTTTTCCTTTATCCCTTTTCCCAGTGCATTTATCCTTCTCACCTTTTCATTTTTGAAAGTCATTTTTATCATAATTAACTTATAGCCATGTTATTTGTTTTTGTATACTCTATGATAAAAATTTCAGGAGTACATGTATCATTTTTTATATAGAAATGTACAGTTTGACCTTATTAATCTTTTTTGATTACTCTTTCAAATTTATGCCCTTATGATTCTTGAGTATTCTATTAATTGTTCAATTTTCTATTCAGCTCTGGTCTTTTCCTCAGGAATGCTTCAGAAGACTGCAGAAGACATTTCCATTCCTCCCACCCCACTCCCTGAAATTTTTCTGGGTAAATTATTCTGGACTATTATCCCAACTAATTTGCATTGCTTTGTTTATGGGCAATAGAGTTACCAGAGAAAATTTTATCCAGTGCCAGCAAAGTATCTCATATAAACCCTTTCTTTCTAGTTGTCTTACCCCTTTACTCTGGATTGAGAATTCCTTTAGCTAGTACTGAGGCCACAATTTGTGGGAAATCTACACGTTTCTAAATTGGTGTCATGGACTTCTGCAGATCTCCTAAGTTTTCTTGATATGGAAAAAAAATCTCACCTTGACCCTTAATCAGTCCTAACACTTAAAATTTGAGTTAAGGTATTAATTTTCAAGTTGTTGAATTTATCTGGATGCTCATTGTTAATATGATAACTTGGCTCCATATCCTCCCACTTTACAACTCCAAACCCCTAGGCCTCTGATCACTTTGTTTTTCCAGATTGGTGAATTAATCAACTCCAAAGTGTTTTCCTCTATGGAGTGCTTTTACCCTTTATCTGAATTTACAAATTTGAAATATAAACAAAGTAAGATTGTAACTTTGTCAGGTCATGCATTGTATGCAGAAAATGGTTGGACAATTTCTTTGTATTATTTCAATTTATCCCATTTCCTTCTACATAGTAAGAACTTAAATATTTACTGAAACTTTCTTCAAAGTTATTTCTCTAAAATTAATGAGTAACTTTAGTTACTAGAAGTAACATTTTTCAGTAAATTTACCCAGTCACAAAAGAAAAAAATAACCTTTTTTAAAATAATTTTGAATTACAAATTCTCTTTCTTACTTTTTCTCTACCAACCCCCAGTAACAAAGCAGTCAATTCAACATGTTATATATGAGTAATCACGCAAAACATTTTTTATATTAGCCATGTTGTGGGAAAAAAACATACACTAAGAAAAGCCTCAACTACCTGTTTCAGTTACTTAGTAATGTGATAAGACTAAATACTTGAATTATCACTGTTTTTAATAACCTTTTTAATCACCACAATCCAAAGGCCTTCTTTCACAACTGAAATATTTTTTTATTTTTTTTTTTTTGTAACACCACTTTCTCTTTCTCATCCTATTTGTTCAATTGCACCTTCTCAGTTTTTTTTATTGTATCTTTATCCAAATCAAAGCTACTAGATATAATTATCCTCAAATATCTATATTGCTTTCTGAACTCTTCTTATCCTAGATTTCTGTCTTTTTGTTTTTGTCAACTTCTATGAATTCAATAATTATCTCTTTGTGAATGATTCTAAGATTGAGATTATAATTGCTTGCTGGGCATCTTGGCTTGGACCATAGGTATCATTCAGTCATGTCCAACTCTTTTTGACCCCATTTGAAGCTTTCTTGCAAAGATTCTGGAGTATTTTATGATTTTCTCCTCGAGCTCATTTTACAGATAAGAAAATGGAAACAAACAGAATTAAGTGACTTATCTATGTTCACATAACTAGAAAGTATTTGAGGTCCAATTTGAACTCAGGTATTCCTGTGATCCAGTCAATCCTCAATCCACTGTGTCCCCTAGCTATAGATAGACACCTTAAATATGATATAGATAAAACTGAATTCATTATCTTTTTTCCCCAGATCCTTCCCTCTTACTAACTTTCCTGCTAATGTTGAGGATACTCCAACCCCTTAGTCACCTAGATTCATAATCTGAATAACATTTTCACTTTTTATTCTCTCAACCACATATCCTACCTGTTACTAAGTCATCTTGATGTTCCCCATAGAACATTTGTTGAAAATACCAACTAATGTCTTCAGATACTGGACCCACTGTGATCATCATCTCACACCTAAGCTATTGTAATATCTTTGAGATTAATTTCCTTGTCTAAATTCCCCATTCTGTTCTATTGTACACTTCTATAAAATAAACTCCAGTGATTCACTCCTGGCTTCATGATCAAATAGAAAATCTTCTCTTTTTTGACATTCAAAATTCTTCATAATCTGATCACTTCTCCCTTTCTGGTCTTTTCATGCTTCCCCTCCCCCCCATCATACTATGATATAATATAATAACATTTGTCTCCTTGCTATTTCTCTAAAAGATACTTCAAATTTCCAACGTTTGCTCCATATATGGAATTTTATTTCTTTTTGACTCTGCCTCTTGGCTGATTTTGCTTCTTTCAAACTTCAGTTATAATACCACCTTTAAAATGAATCCTTTCTGGTCCTCCTTAATGTTAATATGTTCCCTCTGATTATATATCACCTATTTATCATACATAAATATTGTCTGATCAAATCTTTTTTCATATTGTTTCCTCCATTACACTATAAACAATTTGAAGTCAAGGAATATTTTTTGGCAATTTTTTGTATCACCAGAGGTTAGTAAATGTTATTTAGAATGTACTGATAAATGTCTGTTGACTACCTCATTAATTGTAATTGACTGAATGATGAAATCATCAATTATAGGTTTCCTCGTATTGTTACTATTTATTATGTATCAATATTATTTGTTATATGCCATGTTAATTTTATTATGATTAATAAATAATTATATAACATATGTAATAATATTATTACCTCCCTATTTACTGACTAGATTTTTCAAGTGAGTAAAGTAAGGCAGACAATAATAAAGAGACTTGTTATAAGAGAGATAAATGTCTGGCTCAAAATTTGTACTTTTTTCCCCAATTACAAGTCTGATGTTCTATCCATTATACCTCAAGCTTCAGTTTTTATGACATTTATGATATCTAAATGGTACGCTAATATATACTATTAAAATTAATTGTTTATTATTTTGTGGTCCTTTGGAATTGTAGAAATTATATAAAAAGGTTTTGAATGTTCATAGTACTATTAAACATGCTTTTTTTAAATCAACAACTTAATGAGTTTTTCAAGTGTTTCCTTAGATGTCAGTGTTTCATTCCAAATGGTAAGACTAATGCCACAGACATATGAAGTTGTTACTTGTTTATAAAATTAATTCTCTAGCTTGGTTCTGACAAGAAATATTTCCAATTCTGTTTTAATTAAATATTTTATATATATATATTTATGACACATATAATTCTCACCAATTTTTGTGTTTAGCTGGAAAAATATTCGTGTAATGGAATATAAGGTATTGTAGTTTTACTGAAAGCCTAATATAGACTTATGTTTCTTATGATTCTCCTCTTGCTCACAAAGGGCGATTTAATCATGCTTTCAAAGCATCTAATTCCTACTTCCTTTTCTTTATTTCTACCCAGCCTTTTAGTCCATACACTGTTGTATTCTTACTCTTTAAAACATTTGATATTTTATATTTACCTAGCTATATGGAGAAAAATAACTTTTTAAAAAATTTTGAATTCTGAATTTTCTTCCTTACTCTTTCTCTATTCAGCCTCATTGCAAAAGCAAGCAAATCAGCCCAGGTGTCATGCAAAACATTTCCCTATTAGCCATGTTGTGAAAGAAAACATAGACCTCCCCTAAAAAATACCTCAAAATGAATATTTTTTTTAATTGTATACTGCAATTTGTATTTAGACATTGTCAGTTCTTTTTTAGGGATGGATAGCATTTTTCATCATAAATCTTTCAGTGTTGTCTGGAATCATTGTATTGCTGAGATTAATTAAGTCATTCAGAGTTTATCCTCTTACAATATCCTATTACTTTGTATACGGTAGATATCACTTTGCATCAGCTTCTATAAATATTTCCAGGTTTTAATTTGCATTTTTCTAATCAATAGTAAATTAGCATACTTTATAGATATGACTAGAGATAACTTTAATTAATTCATCTAAAAGTTCTTCATATATTATAATCATTTATCAGTTGGGGAATGGCTTTATTTTTTATGAATGTTACTCTGTTTTCTATATGTTTGAGAAATGAAGCCTTTATCAAAGGAACTTGCTTCAATTTTTTTTTCACATTATTGCTAAAAGTGTCTACCCCTCACTTATCTATCCTCTCTCTCCTTTCACCTTGTCCCTTTTCAAAGGTGTTTTGCTTCTAATTATTCCTTAGTCCAATATGCCCTCCCTTTTGTCATTCTTTCCCTTTCTTTTACATTTTTCCTCTCCTATTTCCCCATAGGGTTAAAATAGGTTTATATAACCATTTGAGTGAGTATATTGTTCTTTCTATGAGCCAATTCTGAGGCGAATAAGGTTCGTTCACTTCCCCTTAATTCCCCTCTTCCTCTCCAAGGTAAAACTTTTTCTTGCCCTTTTAATATGTGACATCTCACCCCCTTATCTCTCTCCTTTCCTCTTTCTTTCAAATCCTTCCTCTTCATTTTTTAATATTATTCCTTCATCTTCATCTCAACTTTGTGACTTCCAATCTATATATGTTCCTTCTAACTGCCCTAATGACAGAGTTCTGATGAATTGCAAGTACCATCTTCCTATGTAGGAATGTAAAGAGTTAAATCTTATTAAGTCCTTTATAGTTTCCTTTCATATGCTTTTTTATGTTTCTTTTAAGTCTTGTATATAAAAATCAAAGTTTTCAGTCAGCTTTGTTTTATTCATCAAGAATGTTCAAAAGGCTTCTATTTCACTGAATATCCATATTTTCTCCCTGAAAAATTATACTCACTTTTACTGTTAGATGATTTTTTATTATAGCGTAGGAGCCATTGAATCTTGTATTATCATTACCATGGCTCCACCATACTTGAATTGTTTCTTTATGGTGCTTGCAATATTTTCTCTCTCACTTGGGAGTTCTGAAATTTGCTTATAATATTCATAAGAGATTTCATTTCAAAAATCTTTTTCAGAAAGTGATCATTGTATTCTTTTAATTTCTGTTTTGTCATCTCTTTCTAGAATATCATGACAGCTTCTCTTGGTTATTTCTGAGAATATGATGTCTGGGTTCTTTTTTTATCAACCATGGCTTTCAGATACTCTGATAATTCTTAAATCTTCTACCCAGATCTATTGTTCAGATCAGTTTTATTTCTAAAGAGATAATTGTCCTCTAATTTTTATTCTTTTAAAATTCTCTTGCTTGATTTCTCATAAAGTCAATAACCTCCATTTGCTGAATTATAATTTTTAAGGAATTTTTTTCCAGTTGGTTTTTGTTCCTTCTTTTCCATTTGGTTAATTCTGCTTTTTAAGTCATTATTCGCCTCATTAGATTATGGTATCTCTTTAATCAACTGGTCTATCTGTTTTTAAATTATTGTTGGTTTTTCCCTAAGTATTTTTCATGTTTTCTTTACCAGTCTGTTGTCTCTTTTTGAAATGATTTAATTGCATCATTTATTTCCCTAATTTATTTTCCTAATTTTTTCCACTTCTCTTACTTGATTTCCAAAATCTTATTTTGAGATTTTCCATGACCAAGATTTTTTCTTGAAATCTTTGGATATAGAAGCTTTGACACTGTTATCTTTTTTGTAAGTGGGTGTATTGATCTTCCCTGCCACAATTAACTGTTGCCTGTCATCTGGATGTTTTTTCTCATTTGTCTATTTTTGAAATCTATTGTTTGACTTTTAATTCTCTGTGAAACTAAAGCTCTGCTTCCAGATCAGAGTAGAGCTATTCTTTTTATTGCATTGTCTCAAGCTTCAGAGGTTTAGTGAAGATGTTTTCAGGGGTATTTCTAGGGATTTGTAAGTTTTCAGTTCCTCTAAGGTAACATTATCTAAGGAAAGAAGTTTACTTAGCTTATGCTCTGGTCGTTTTAAGACCTTAGACATTCTTTGCTGCAAAAGCCTTTTTTTTCCCAAAATACTTGAAATGGGAACCACTAGGGCCACTTAGTTTTCTTTTTTTTATTAAAGCTTTTTATTTGTATAACATATGTATGGGTAGTTCCCCAGCATTGATCTTTACAAAGCTTTCCATTATAAATTTTATCCCCAGTCCCCTCCCCTCCCCTAGATGGCAGGAAGTCAACTACACTTAATAATGTTGAAATGCTTGAGAAGTTATGCAAGAAAAATCCTATCTGCAAGAAAAAAAAAGAATCAGAGAAAGGCAACACAATGCCAGCAAATGTCAATAGAGATCATGAAAATATTACATTGTGGTCCATATTTCATATCCCTCTCTCTGGGTGTATATGGTTTTCTTCAGTGAACAATTGGAACTGGTTTGAGACAATTCTTTGTTGCAGAGAGCCATGTCCATCAGAATTGATCATCATGTAATACTGTTGTTGCTGTGTATGATGATCTCCTGGTTCTGCTCATTTCACTCAGCATCAGTTCATGCAAGTCCCTCCAGGCCTCTCTGAAATCGTCCTGCTGATCATTTCTTACAGAGCAATAATATTCCATCACATTCATATACCATAATTTATTCAGCAACTTTCCAATTGATGGGCATCCCTTTAGTTTCCAGTTTCTAGCCACTACAAAAAGGGCTGCCACAAACATTCTTGCACAGGTGGGTCCCTTTCCCTCCTCTAAGATCTCTTTGGGATATAGGCCCAGTAAAAACACGGCTTGGTCAAAGGGTATGCACAGTTTGACAACTTTTTGAGCATAGCTCCAAATTGCTCTCCAGAATGGTTGGATCTGTTCACAGTTCCACCACAATGTATTAGTGTCCCAGTTTTCCCACATCCCCTCCAACATTCAT
>JAJPUD010027583.1:0-15431 GCA_023553655.1 Myrmecobius fasciatus | reverse complement strand
ACTCCTATTGAGCTTGCATTACACTAGAACTACCAGATCATTTTTTTCATATGAAATGTTATCAAGCTCTATCTTATGTAGCTGGCTTTTCAACTCAAATGTAGGATATTTCCTGTTAAATTCCATCTTAGGAGCAATAAGGCATAGTGGATAGAAGATATCTATGCACAATTCCCAGTTTGTATCAAATGCATAATAAGCATTAGTTATTTTCTGACTGATTGATTTATAGATAAAGGGTAAACATTAGATTGAAGATTGACAAGGCTCCAATTCTGCTCTTAAACTATATTAGCTTAATGTTCAAAGGGCTATAAAATTATGCATAGCCTTTGATTTAGCAGTCTCATTACTAGGTCTGCATCCCAGAGATAATAAAAAAGGGGAAAGGACTCTCATACATGCAAAAAAATGTTTTTTATAGTGTCAAGGAACTGAAAATTGAGTGGATGCTCATCAGTTATGGAATAGCTGAATAAATTATGGCATATTAACATAGTGGAATATTATTGATCTATAAGAAATGATGAGCAGGCTGATTTCAGAAAAGCTTGGAGAAACTTACATGAATTGATGTTAAATAAAGTGAGCAGAACCAGGAGAACATTGTACACAGAAACAAGATTATGTAACAATCACCTTTGATGGGCTTGGCTCTCCTTAACAGTGAGTTGGTTCAAGGCAATTACAATAGATTTGAGATTAAAAATGCCATCACATCCAGAGAGAAAATTATGGAAACTGAATGTGGGTTGACATAGTATTGTCACCTTTTTGTTTTACTTCTTATTTTTTCCCTCTTGGTATGATTTTTCTTGCACAGCATGACAAATAAGAAATATGTTTAAAAGGATTGGACATGGAACATCTAGGTGGTGCAATGAATAGAGCACCAACCCTGAAGTCAGCAGGATCTGAGTTCAAATCTAACCTCAGACACTTAACACTTCCTAGCTGTGTGTTGCTGGGCAAATCACTTAACCCCAATTGTCTCAGGGGAAAAAAGGATTGGACATATTTAATTTATATCAGATTGCTTGCTATCTTGGGAGGGGAGAGGTAAGAGAGGGAGAAGAAAAAATTTAGAACACAAAATTCTATAGAGATGTATGTTGCAAACTATATGTGTATTTGGAAAAATAAAATATTATTTTAAAATACTAACTTCTCTTTTATGATAGCAAAGAATTGGAAATTAAAGGTAGGCCCATCAATTGGGTAATGGCTAAACAAATGTAGTATATCATTGTTCTGGAATGCTATTTTTCTACAAGAAATGATGAGCAGGATAATTTCAGAGGGAAAACCTGGAACACTTATATGAACTGATGCAAAGTAAAGTGAGCAGAACCAGGAGGTCGCTGTACATAGTAACAGATATATTTTATAATACTCAAATACAAATAGTTTAGCTCTTCTCAGCAACACAATGATCCAAAACAGTACCAAAAATTTTATGATGAAATATACTATCCACATCCAAAAAAGAACTGATGAAGTCCAAGTGCTAAGAGAAACATTTTATTTTATTCTCTTTATTTTTCCTGGGTTTTTTTTTTTCTCTGTGATCTCCTTTGCAACATGGCTAATATGGAAATTTTTTGTATGATTGTACATAATCATCTATGTCAAAGTTCTTGCCTTCTCAGGAAGAGAAGAGAGAGAAAGGAAGGAATTTGGAACACATTCAAAAAAAAATTCTTAATAATTTTTTTTAGGCAGGTAGGTGACACAGTGGATAGAGTACCAGATTTAGAGTCAGAACTAGCATGCAACCTTGCATGAGTCACTTCACCTTGTCTCACTTTCCTCATCTCTAAAATGAGAAAGAGGCAAGCCACTGTGATATTTTTGCCAACAAAACCCCAAATGGGTTACAGAGTATCAGATATGGCTAAACATAAACAACAACAAAAATTGCTTTTACATGTAATTGAGGAAAAATAAAAACATTCCTTAAAGTAAAAAAAAAAACAGTCTAGCTTCACAATACTGATGACAACCTTTTTGTGATCAGGGAAACTGTCTAAAACTGGAAATAATAGATGCATTTCTAATCAGTGGAGAATGATTTTTCCCTTAGGATTCTTTACACTGATCAAAATAACAGATCAAGTTCACTCTTCACACTCCTAATTTTCTCATCATATTCGCCATGTTGCTTTGACCTCTCAAGATCTTTGTTGGATCTTCATTTTTCAATTTATTATTACCTATTCCACAGGCATTAAGCTATCTGCAAATATATTATGTGTTATTATTATTGTGGTGCTTACTATTCCCACCCACATAAATTATTTCTTGGAGCTTGGCTGCTATATTCTCTTAGAGATCTAGGATTAACATTTAGGGGTCATACATACTCTGGAGTCTTGAATGGTGCTACCTGCCATGGTTATCAGTTGTTCTAAATCATACAGCTAGACTTAATTAGCTTTTAGAAAGGAATATTCACTAAAATTAATAAATACAAATAAAAACAATTGGTACAGACATAACCACAAAAGTCTGTGATGTGCTACTCCACCAGGACAGAGAACCCAGAGAAAAATAGATTCAAGCTCAGAGAGAATGTGTGGCAAATGGGTAGCTCTCAACTCCTGAGAGTTTGCTGGAATCCTCAGCTGTTTGCTGCCATGTTGTTTAACCTTGTAGGACTCTGGATCAGGGTCCAACCTGCAGACACTGCCATAGGTTGTTCTAATAAGTCAATAGTACATCAGTGGAAAAATGAGAAGACCAAGTTGTGGTCATCAGGATTTGAAATCATTCTCTTACACTCAATTTTTATACAGTTATGAGGAATTCATTACCTATTGAGGCAGCCCTATTTTGTATTTATTTATATATGAATACATATGTATGTACGCATGTACATATAGGTATGTGTGTGTGGATAGATAGATAGATAGATAGATAGATAGATAGATGAATGGATGGATAAATAGAGGAGCAATTGGGGTTTAGTGGCCTACCCAGGATCACACAGCAAGTAAGCATTAAGTATCTGAGGCTGTATTTGCAATCAGGTCCTCCTGACTTCTGGGCTGGTACTCTATCTACTGTGGAATCCAGCTGCCCCCAACCCTATTATATTTAATTAACTTAGCAAATATAGACAGCCTTGAATATTTCAATAAAATAGAATAGTAAAGAATCATAAAAATGATAGCTAACATTTATAAAGCATCTACTATGTGCCAGATACTGTACCAAGGGCTTTATAATTATTAAATTTGATTAAATAACTCAGGATGGTAAATGCAATTATTATCCCAATTTTACAGATGATGAAACTGAGGTAAACAGGTTAAGTTACTTGCCCAGGTTCACACAATTAGTAAGTGTCTGAGACTAGTTTTGACATTGTCTTCTTGACTTCAGATCCAGTGTTCTATCCACTGCACTGTCCATCTGTCCCATGAAACATAAAATCCATTTCATATATAGTGCTGTAAATGCTTACTAAATTTAGCCTGTGCAGCTAGGTGGGGCCACAGAGCATAAGGCATGAGGCCTGGAGTCAGAAAGACTTCTTCAGAAGTTTAAATCTAGACTCAGACAGATCCTGGGCAAACCTTCAGTTTGCCTTATCTGTAAAATGAGCTGGAAAAGGAAGTGGCAAAGCATTCCAGTATCTTTGGTAAGAAAACTCCAAAAGGAGTCATATAAAACAGAACATGACCGAAAGGATTGAGAAAAAACAACTAATTTAACCTGGTGGGAACAAAACTACCCCAATTTGCTGTGACACTTTTCAAATACTGATTCTCTTCTGAGCATTTATTTAATGTTTTATTGATACTCTTTCATTTCTCTTGGTTAAGGTTGTTCATCATTTCCATTACCCATGAACTTCACCTGGTCATAATCAACAAATATAAAAACAAATAAAAAAACCAGTTCCTTGGCCAGGTCTGAAAAAGGTCTTTTTTTCTGTACCACTGGTCAATCACCTCTCTTCCAAAAAGTGGGAAGCATCCTTCTTCATCAATCTTTTGAATTCATGATTGTTCATTCATTGATCAGAGCTCTGAAGTCTTTCAAAATTGATATACTTTATATTATTGTGCTTATCTTGTAAATTGTTCTTTTATGTCTACTCATTCCACTCTGTGTGAGTTTATAAAATTATTTCCAAGTTTCTCTGAATCCATCCTATTCTTAACATCTTATGGTGTAATGACATCCTATTATATGCACAAGTCACTATTCATTCAGTCATTCTCCCAGTTGATGAGCACTCATTTTGCTTCATGTTCTTTACTGCAATGAAAGGTGCTACTATAACCATTTGTATTCATGTAGGTTCTTTCTTTTTGCCTTTGACATCTCAGAGGTATGTGCCTAATAGTGGCACTGTAAGTTTTAAGTGTGGGCTCAGCTTGATGCCATTAAGCTCATTACACTCTGAGGCAGCTCTAACTGTTGGAATGATTATTCTTCGAGCTGAAATTGACTTTTCTTCAACTTATTTCAAACATGGATACCACTTCCTTCTTTTGTGGCCAAGTGAAATAAGTCTAACACTCCTTCCACAAAACAGCCTGTTGAATGCTTGAAGTCAGCAATCATTTTACCTTTAACTCCACCCAAGTTCTCTCTTCTTCAGGAAAAACATATTTAGATCCTTAAATATAACCAATTGCAATGCACTTTCAAATCCTTTCATCTACCTATTTTTTTTCCTATTAATTGGCCACAGAGGCTGCCAAAATAATCTTCCTGGAGTTCAGATCAAAAGTCAGTTTGTTGCTCAATAGTCCTCATTGGCTCCCTAGCTCATCTACCTTTAGTGTTCACCTGCCACTCAGCTCTCACATATTGTTCCAAGAAGCTATACCATGTGCAGTGACAACACCCTGGTGAAATTGTCTCAGCAGAGAGGTTAAACCAGGTTGAGGGTGATCAATAGGCTTCAAACTTATCATTGAGTTAGGAAGATGTCATCCCCAAGCATGTGAAGACTTTTCCCAGCAGAATGAGTGAATAAGAATGATTTATTCCAATGACCATGAAGATGGTTAAAGGAGGACTGGGGAGAACTTTGAGCTTGATCAGACATCAAAAATGCCAAGGTCTGCCACCTAGCCATTGTTGGTCATCTTGACTTTTGCCTCGCTACTGAACTTTAATGACTCTGGAGGTGAGAGTGAATCTGACAACTTCATGCAATTCTGACTCACTTAAATCCAGTTGAATGCAAGTCAAAACATCATTGGTCCTCCTTAAAAATGAAAGGTGAACAAAAGAATAAAAAGTGGCCTTCTTAGTTGGATGTTTAAGACTCTTCATAATATGCCTACAGGTTACCTTTCCAATCTCAATTCACATAATCCTTCTTCACAAATTCTACATTCAAACCAAACTGCCTTACTTTGTATCCCCTACACTCAGTATTACATGTCCTATCTCAGTAACTTTGAGCAAACTGTCCCCAAAACCTAGAATGATGTCCACAAACATTCTCCCAGTCAGCAAAAGAAACCCTTTTGTGGTATTTCGTAATGCTGAAACCATCTTTGTCCCCTGAGTAACATAAATAATAAGCATTTTTGTCAAGTACATCTTTTGTTCAAAGCATTGTGCTAGGAGCTAAGGGAAATTCAAATGCAGCCGAATTTCTTGTCTTTCAGACATGGTGCTCCATTTTCTACCCATATTCCTTTGTACTGGCTGTATGGCCTGTATCCCAAAACTATATAGTCTTTCCTTGTCTCCTCTCCTAGTTTCTTTCAAAGCTTTCTTTATGAGGTCTTCCTTTATCTCACTGCTACAAATCCCAAACCCCATTACATTGTATCTATTTTTATATATTAATATGTATACATGCTACCTCCCCTGGATAAACTATAAACTCAATGGCAGTAATTTTTTCACTTGTATCTTTGTATCTGTAGGACCTAGCAACAGTTCTAGGCACATTAGTAACCATTTTTTAAAAGGTTATTGATTGAGATATGTTAGGAGCTGTTATTTTCCAAGGAGAATACATAAGAAGCATTATAGTTGCACTCCTTAAAGCATGTATAGAACAGTGCTGATCTACATAATTATTTTCTTATTAATGTCAAAAACTGAGCTGTATGTTCTTGGCAAACAAGCTAACCATACTCGCTATAATACTTCAAATATCCATGATTCCATGGGTATGGATGGTGTCTGTCCATGTCAATGCAGATAGCAACTGGACCAGCAACAGTGACTTGGTGGATAGCCTCTGTGAGATGCTGTTACACTTGGTAGTCAATCTCCTGAGATGAATAAATTGCACTTATCTAGGTTCTCATTGGGAAACCTAGATGCATAGTCCAATGTAGGTATCATCACCCTCAGGGACCCTTCACTTTGAAAGGACCTGCCACAGCTTTGTTCCCCCACTGGGTCATCAAAGATATGATATCTTTGAGGAGATCACGGAATCAATACCATAAACTTTCATGGATCTATGGTTATAGCTGTGTAGGCACTTCTTCCATTTACTGATCACCAACTGTCTAGGATATAGTAGATATTTTGGGAGACTTTCCATGTTTAGAAATCTCACTAGTCATATGACCTATCATAGAAAACAGACATACACAACCCAAATACAGACTTTAATTGCAGAGTCTTCAAGTAAGTGAACTTAGCAGAATTTGTGATTCACTGTCATGGCCTTGTAGAAGCCAGAATCAACATCAAACCATGACAACTTATCAAAGGGTAACTTTAATAGATGCTGGAGTCTTTCTTTTTTCTTCCTCCTTTTCTTTTCCTCTTCTTTTTCACTTCTTCATGGTATAGTGTTTAAGATTTTGAATCTGGATTTAGGAAGACAACTTCAAATCATACCTCAGACAGTTACTCTGTGGCCCTGATCAGGTCATTTACTTTCTCTGTGCCTCAATTTCTTTAATTGTAAAATAAAGATCATAATATTACCTATCTCACAGGATTGTTGCCAGGATCAATGAGATAATGAACAATATTATATTAATGAGAACAATTGTTACAAACACTAATAAAAACAATATGTCCATATTTATTAGTCACATTACAATTCATTAATGTTTTTCAGTATCAATGTCCATCTGAAGTAAGGAAGGCCAGTATTAGAATTCTTTTCATTTAATAGATTAAGAAATTGCTGTTGAAAAAGCATGCCTTAGAACTAAAGTACTCTTTACCCACAAATTGCCTCTCCTAGCATTGTGTTGATATCTAAGATGCTGAAATGGAGAGACCCAAAGCTGGGAATTATTGACCACTATGGACAGAGAGAAAAAGTAAACATATCCCACATCAACATGCAGATGCAAAGTTTGAAGGATAGCTTTCTACATCTTACAATCATGTTTTTGAGCTTAGATTAGACACAGCTCGTGCCAGGCAAGGACAATAGCTTTTATGACTCAAACACTGGGGATTGTTGAGCAGCTCTGAGCATTTGGTCCAGAACCAAGCAAAAACCTGAAACAGGCTTAAAGTGCTCAATAAATCTGGGAAAACAGAAATTACAAAGTGCTACATAGCAAACTCTAAACTTCATCTGAAAGGGATCCATGAACCCTATTCATTGAGAGCCCTCCTGTGGGAGACAGGAAGCATGGTTCTCAGGCTCATTCTGGGAAATAGAGGAGTTGGTTTTATTTCTCCTCCTTCTGGAGGGGCAGGGTAGGAAGGAACAGACACCGTTTAAGTTTAAAAGATGATTCTCACATTTTTTAGTATCAGATAAGTTAATAAACTCAACATCTCTGTGACCTATTCTTTACTTTTCAGTAATTTCTGATATTTTGTTGATCTGTTTCCCAATATATCAAATAATATCTATTATGCCCCAGAGACTGTGATATGTATAATGAATACAAAGACAAAAATGAAATAGAACCTGTCTTCAGAGTACTCAAAATATAGCAGGAAGAGGATTCAGATACATATTATAGGTGCTTTTAAATGTTCAGAAAATTTTTAAAAATAGAAATGGCATTAGCAGCTGGGGGTATGAGGAAAAACTTTATAGAAGAGGTCACATTTAAGTTGACCTCTGAAAGATATTAAGGATCTAAGAGGTAGAGATGAGGAGAAAATAAATTTTATGCTGGAAGATGAGTGATAAAAAGGTATTAGATGGGAGATGGAGTTTTATGTATAAGTAATGATCATAAGAATGGGTTTCTTTGGTATGTATGAAGGGGAATGAAATATAATAAGAATGGAAAGATAGGTTGTGATGAGGTTTTAAGAACTTCAAATGTCAAAAAAAGACTATTTAATATGATCCTAAAAATAATAGGGAGAAATTATCAAGAAGGGAAGAGATAATCATATAGATGATTTGGGGAAACCACTTTGATGCTATATGAAAATGGATTGGAGAAGGAGTACCTAAGTCAGAGAGGCTAATTAGGACACTATTGAAATCATCTAGGAGACAGCTGATGAGGGTCTAAACTAGGGTAAGTAGGTGTGTAATCAGAGGCAAAAATACAAGTGAGGTAGAGACAGAAAAGACAAAATTTGACAACTACAGTTGTCCCTTCCACATTGGGACTTTTCCCATCACAGTTTAAATCTATTGCAAATCAGTATATGAAATTAAATAGGAGTTTTACAAAAAATGCAGATGATAACGCAAAGGCCTACAGATCACACAAAAAATTTAGAAACTCAAAAATGGACAAAATATGTGTATGGTGTTGTATAATATCAAATATTTTATTTTTTAATAGCATAATAATTCAGTCATCTTCTCTGGTATGAAGGGAAGTCCAAAAAAATTTAAGTAGATTTCCCAGATTGTGGGAGTGCCACATCCTTAATCCTGGTGATATGGAAGAGATAGCTATGTTTAGAGAATGTGAGGTAAATAGTTGAGGATGATACTAAATCTTGGTCACTGAAAAAAATGGTATTGACAAAAATAAGGATGCTTGGTAGAGAGATAAGTTTAGGGGAACTGAAAGATGTTGGATCAGGACATCCAAATGGTACAACCGCTATTAATGGTTCGTTTGTTCAACGATTAAAGTCCTATGTGATCTGAGTTCAGACCAGAGAAATCCAGGTTGGTTTCTATCTGTAAATTAATTTCTCAATTCTGATACGACCAACTCATACACCTTCTGTGAAAAAGCTTCCTACCCATAACACTAGCACTATTTAAATTTGAGAAGATTGAACAATCCTTCTAAAATGTCCAGGAAGCAGCCACAATGCAGGATTGGAATTTATGGTAGAAATTTGAATTGTATATTTAGATCTGCGAGTCATGACAATGATTTTGTGAGAGTTCCTTAAGAACACACATGCCAATAGCAAGATGTATGTATAAAAGGGGTATCAAAATCAATGGCATTGGTTTGACTTTTGGCACGGTATATCACTTCTATTGAGCTCAGTTTCCAAATCCAACAAATGAGATAGTTGCATTCGATGCTTGTTGACTGGCTTGGCTGGTGTTTGTCACATGAGGCAAAGCTATTATTATTATTATTATTATTATTATTATTATTTTACTCAAGTGTCAAATTTATAGGATCAGAAGGTCCTAGAGTTGTGCTATTTGGAACATAGAGATAATCTAGTTCAATCTTCCCATTTTACAGATGAAGAAACTAAGACTCAATGCTATTAAATGACCGAGAAGGATACACACGCAAAGCAGGTCCAGTAATGTCAAGTTGAGTCCTTTAAGTTAGGTGACTTTATGTGCCTCATAAACTTGCCTTCCATTTTTATTTTACTAAACCTAGGTCTTTTCAGGCTCAAAAGTCCAATGATCCTAAATTTAGAAGTCCTTCCATGGGGAGACACCTTTGAAAGATAAAAGTAAAAAATAATAATAAAAATATTTTTTAAAAGCTCAAAAAAAGAAAGCTGAAAGAAAGTGGACATGGGTGTGAGGGACATTGAAAGTCTCCTGACTGAAGAACAGATGCCCATTCAAATTGCCTGGGTACAGTTGCAGCCCAATCGCCTGCCTGCTTATTGTTCATTATAGCCTATTCTGTGACTCCAGTATAGGCTGTACCTGATCTCTGGGCTTTCTGGCTTTCTCATTTTCCATTCTGGCAGCTTCTGTGTCCACCAGTTGTTAAAACATACTTGACTGTATTATTGACTGAATCCCAGTGATCTAGTCCCCAAAAGTCTACTTAAATTTTGAGTAGCTCTCTACTGGCCCCTGCTGTCTCTAATAAAAATCCACTGGTTTCAGGTCTTTCCTATCCTCTGCTACCCCAAACCTATCAGTCATTGCCTTTCTTGGAGACTTTATTCCATCTTGGTCCCTACAGAGAACATGAAAAAGGGAGACGAGTTTGGAGAATCAAAAATAGAATGATACTGAGGTATCTTTATACATTATTCTGCCACCACAGAAAAAAAATGAAATCCTTTTCTGATGTCTTATTGTGGCAAGAAGGGTTGCCAGGTTCTTCACTGTCAATGGGGAAGAAGCTCTGGATGGTGCTACCAAGATAAAGTGTGTTATTCCTCCATACTATGACAATATGGTCCTATCATACCACTGTGAGTCTCATCCTTGAGACTTGACCTAGATAAGAGTGTCAATGCTAATTATAAAACATTTGCCTACTGGTGGATAGATTTTTTTGTTTTGTTTCCATTTCTATTTTTATTTCTTTAGCTCCAGCAACCTATTATCCTTCTTCTCTGTGCCTAGTATTTTATTCAGTTTGAGATCAAGATGTAGGGAACTTGGAGAGGGTTCATAGAAGATCAAGAGAGATGCATAGTGGATTTTATAGAATCACAAACATTATTGGATATTAAAATTAGTCCTTTAATTTCATTGATAAATAAATTAAAAGTGTTCAAGTGACATATATATAGGATGACACAGCTAATGAATGTCTCAGGTGGAATCTGAACACAGATCTTTCCATTTCCAGTCTATAATCTTCTTTCATTCTTCATTTTTGAGAAATAATTTCAGTGAATTAAAATGAGTGGATTCAGCTTTACTAGCCCATAAGAAAAAAAAAATTCAAAGTGGGACCAAGATAGAATCAGCAATCTCACTCTAGAAAGAATTGTAAAGGCCATGTCGTCCAAAATCCTCACTTTAAAAGTGAATAAACTGAGGCCCAGAAAAATGAATTGAATTATTCAGTCACACAAGCAATCAGCATTAGAGAAAGAACTTAAATGTAGTTGCTTTGTCTCCAGAACCAGTATTTTTGTTGCTGTTTCCACTACATCACAGTTATTTGTCAAGGTGAAAATGGCCATCATAAAATTAAATGGAAAATAAGAATTCATAACAAATCTATGCATCCAGTGCAGACAGAACACAAAGCAGTAGGACTGAGTTGCAGCATCAGAGGGATCAAATACTAAGAAGAACTATCTTCCTGAAAAAGTTGGAAGGCCTAGATATATAATAACACTATTATAGAATCTTTCTTTGTAGAATCTATACGATAAATATAAAATTTCAAAGTTGGATGGTCATCTGGTAATGCATCATTGCACAGTAGTTAGAGAAGTCATAGACCCAGAAGGATTTGAGTTCAAGTCTCACCTTTGATAGATCCTGGCTATGTGATGCTGGGCAATTCACATAGTCAAGATTCTGGACTATTCTCTAAGATTATAAGTTGAAAACAGGGTGCCAACTTGCATTGGTAAGAGGGAAATTCTCATCTGAAAGCTCTCATTATCAGTGAAAGCACAAGAACAGTGTTTGTTCCTGTCTCTGGGATGATCTGGTCAGTTCCATAACTGAATTTAAAATTCCACTACATCACTCCTACATGGCTTTTTATGATGCCTAAAGAAGTCAAGTAATGATTAACTCCCTGACTACCAAGAAAGCTCATCCCCCTTCAGGGACAGATCTAATTAT
Source organism: Myrmecobius fasciatus (assembly GCA_023553655.1). Taxonomy (NCBI): domain Eukaryota; kingdom Metazoa; phylum Chordata; class Mammalia; order Dasyuromorphia; family Myrmecobiidae; genus Myrmecobius; species Myrmecobius fasciatus. The sequence goes on along the minus strand of JAJPUD010027583.1, from coordinate 3,577 downwards.
TAGAACATTTCCCCTGGCATTAAATTCTATCTGTTTCTTTGAAGCTTCCACCCAAAAGCAAAAGGAATCTCTTTTCCATATTACATCCCTTCAAATACTTGAAGACCCCAATAGTGGAAAGATTCCCTCTAACACACATCCCCTACAAGTCTTTTTCTAGACTAAACATTCCCAATATTCTTGCTACCTTAACCAATCTTTGAATGACATTTTTGCAAGGTCTCTAATGCATGAATATCGTGGCCACCTTTCTCCAAACACATTTTAGATCATTGATGTCTAAAATGAGTGGTCAGAATTGAACACAATATCCCAAATTTGTTCTGAACCAAGAAGAGCACAGCAAGACAGTCTCTTCTCTCATCCTGAGTAATGCACTCTCATTTAAGTAGTCTAAGGTTATAGTTTTCTGGATAGCCACCTCAGACCATGGAAACTTCACAAGCTTTCTTTACAGGAAAGGGTGGGAAAGGTTTTTTTTTGGAGTTTATTCAAATCATACTCTTGTCTTGAAGTAATGATACATGGTGTCTCCAGGTCCCTTCCAGCTTTAATTATTGATTTCTAGAATGTTTTTAGTGACTAAACAACATCAGCCACATGTATTATCAATCTGGCACTTTCCCAAGAAAGGTGTTGATTTTTATAAAGTAAGGGGAAAAAAGCCAATGAATCCAAATAGCAATAGGATGTTTCCTTGAGCTTTTCAAAATTTGTTTTTGCTCTCACAGCAGTTAATAGTAAACCTATGGGAGTGAAATGAGTTTCTTCAAATCTCTTTTCTCTGTCTCCCAGGCAGGCTCTTGAGTAGAGGCTCACAGGTGCAAGCCAAGGGTGTTATGTTTAACCATTTTCCGCCATGTATCCTTTTTGGTAGTAAGCATGGATAGGCATATAGACCCCTTCTTACAATAAGAGTTTAAATGTATAACATAAAACAAGTAGGATTACAACAAAAGCTAATTACATTGAGATGTAAAGTAAATTAAAACAATAAATAAATAAATATATTGAAAAATGGGTTTCTAAAAGCTATATCTAATTAGAAGGGATATCAGTGACCATATGTTTCATTCCTTCATTTTATATACAAGGAATCTAACGTCCAGAGAGGTTTATAAATTATTCAAGATCATGCAGTAACTGTGAGAAGCAAACTAAGAACCTGGTTCTCTGCATGTTTTTTTTTTCCCAGTATACTAAGCTGCCTCTGGGTCCTAGCATTTAACATATAGTAAATACTTAATAAATTCTTGTTGACTTCTTTTAATAAGACTTATCTCACTGTTTTATAAAGGGCAAAAAGGCAATGGAGTTTTCCTTCTGAAGATATGGGTCTTTGGAAAGGATCCTAGGAGACAAAGAAATATAGTTAATACAATGGAAAATCCCTCAAGGTCCACCCATCCTTCTTTCTCTCTTAGTACAATTCCAATCCATTTTATGCTGGTCCAAAAATGATCTAAATGGAATAGGACATTGGACACTTGGTCCCATTTCAGTGAGATAGTGTTGGTGGGAGTCAAGGGTGTGTCACCCAACAGAACAATGAAATTGCTTCTGCAAAAGCCATCGAATTAAAAACAGCAGGGTGAAGAAGCCTCACAAAATGTGGATTTTCCAGTTGGATAAACAACATCTAAAAGTCCTGCTGCTTATCAGGAAATCTCCCAAAGAAAGTCTCCTCTCCTCAAATTGCTTGCACTCTCTGGCTTTTGCTGAGCTCAGAAATAACAGGCTCAAATCCCTTTCAGTCATGTTTCAATGTTTTCCTTTCAGTGTCAGTCAAAATCAAACCATGCTGAGGGTTGTTGAGGAAAATAAGCAACAAGGAGCAAGACTTTGTAGAGGTTGGATAAAATGACCTCCAAGGTCTGTTTCTGTTGAAGAAGATACTGATTCTAGAAAATATGCTGTAAGCAGGAAAACCAGTAAAGGAAAAAATCCATGATGTTATAAAAATGAAAGTTATTTACTTTTTTCAAGATTCAGAAATGATACAGATAAACTTTATCAAAAATGTGATACCTCCCCAAAAGTAGCCTTTGGATTTTATCATCCAATTATCTACCTTCAGGATGGAAATAGCCTTACAGAAATGCCTTCCATCTCTTTCAAATTCATTGAAGTCACTTCCTCTGCCAGAAATACATAAACATTCATTAAGGGTCTAAACAAGCTTTGTAATAGCCCAATATTCTCCTTACCTCAGACTTTGCTGGATCAGAACTATCTTTCTAGACTGCTTACCCATACTTCTTTTCAAGGGTTGATATGTTCCAGCAAATAGGCTTACTTGTTGTTACACATTCTCAATATTCCACCTTGTCTCAGTGATGACCTTCCTGGCTACAATACCTTTCCTCCTCAATTCTGTCTCTTGGAACCACTCTCTCCCTTCAAAGCTCTGTTCAAATGTCATCTTCATTCAAAAGCCTTTTTAGAGACTTTTCCTGTTTCACTCAGTTTTTAGTACTCCTCCTCTTAAAATTGCTTTTTATTTATTGTGCACATATGCTGTGTTTATTTATCTGTACATATGCAGTCTCTCCTGCCCTAGAATGTAAGCTTAGTTTCCTCAGGACCTAACAGAATGCCTGACTTATGGTTTGTCCTTAATAAATGTTTGCTGAATTGAATTCTATTGTACTGAGTTGAATTGAGTTAAAAGTGGGCAATTTGTCATCTTCATCCCTCTCCAGGCTGCACTGCTGACTCATCTCTACAAAACTTTCTCTACCATGCCTGAGAAATTTCTTCACCCTTCAAAGTGGAAGCTCACTACATCCTTGCACTACTTCTCAGATTGGAAGTACCCTCTGCTATATGGCTTTTCCTTCTGATTGGCTGGGTCTTAGAATTTCCAATTTAACAAGGACATTTGGACTAATGATGTCTTTATTGCTCTTTTTGAAACACTGCTACCTCATCTCCATAAGACTCTACCTATGCCCTCTTCCCTGGATCCCTAATCTCCCCTTCTTTTCAACTCCCTGGTAGGTATTATCCTCCCCTGTGAGAACAGAAGGCCCTTACAAACTTTTTTTGTTTCTTGTTGTATTTCTATTTCTAGTACTTAACAGTGCAACACAGAAAGCACTTAATAAATGCTTGTTGGCTTTATTCTGTAATAGGATACTTATCACACTAAACTGGTGAAGAGGAAAAAACATTGTGTGTAGTTTTTTCTTAAGAAAGACATTTAATGAGGACTAACAAGCACATAGACTTTCAAAGAAAATTTCAGTTCAGTAAAAAGTGCATATATACATTACAATATTCTTCCATAAATTGTAAAAGAAATAATATGGCACATAGATAGAGTTAACCTTGGAGCCAAAGCCTATGCATTAGTTTTCACCTCTGACCTGTACTGTCTAAGAGAATGTGATTCACTATTCTCCAGGCAACCCTCAAAGATCAGAATTGGCATAGCAAATTTTTTCATTAGGAGTTTACTATACCAGAAGAATCATAGATCAGATTTTCATTCATTTTCCACCAATCAAAAAACTAGATATGTGATGGAAGGAAGGAAGGAAGGAAGGAAGGAAGGAAGGAAGGAAGGAAGGAAGGA